>QWZN01000050.1:0-229895 GCA_003693225.1 Venturia aucupariae | reverse complement strand
TCCTACTAATATTAGTAGAGAAGATAAATTAGAGTAATATATACTTATATTCTTATAGTACTTATCTAATAGGTCCCTTCTAGCTTGGCTAGATATATCGTACGACACGTTTTTAGTTTCCTTATCTAGATTTGGCTTTATAATTATAGTAAGTTCGTTAGAAGAGGATAAGGCTATTATAAAGAGGGGGTCCTATAACTATTAAGATAGTTAGTATATTTCTTATTATATAGTCCTTAAAAGAATGCGTATATATACTAGAGTATGGAGCTGAATTCAAGTTATGGTAGTTATTGAAGTTATTAAGGTGTGAAAAATTTTGCGCAAAGTTTTCTGACCGACTACCCACTAATATACTGCCGTACCCGATATCAACCGCCCAATGCCCATGTGCCATCAGAAAATGCTCACGAGACCACCCTCATGCTGCCGTTGCCTTTCCCATGCCAGACTTGAATGCTAAATATCGAAAATGCGCTGTGAACCTTCGGACTTCAAGTCATTTTGACCACAGAATCCTCCCCGCCAGTCACATGTTCTATTTCGGCATGTCCATGATTTTTCCTGGGTTCATGAGCCAATGAGGATCTAGAGATGCTTTGATACATCTCATGACTTGAATAGTGTCAGCTCCAAGCTCTTTGACCAAAGAATCCATCTTTCCCAGTCCGACGCCGTGCTCGCCGGTGCAGGTACCATCCATCTCAAGGGCTCGATCGACCATCCTGTGGATACAAGCTTCTACAGCCGCACGTTCTTTTGGATCCTTCGCGTCGTACAAGATGCTTTCGTGGAAATTCCCATCACCTATGTGGCCCAGAACGCTGGCGAAAAGACCTAGGTCATCCATTTCCTTTTTAGAAACTTCTATGCGGGCATTAGTCGTTGATGAGCAGAAGGTGAAAATCAAGCATCATACCGATGATATCTGGAAGGCGGGAGAGAGGGACAGCCACGTCTGTCGACCAAACTTCGCTTCCTTCCTTTCGAAGGGCGAGCATACTCCACAAGGCTTCTTTGCGCGCTGACCAAAGCTCTGCTTGTTCTACTGGGCCCGTAGCGAAATCGAATTCTCCACCTTTGTTCCGTTTGGATATGGCTTTTACCATGTTTACGTTTTCAAGTACCTGTGAGTCTTTAGCGGTGCAAATTTACTTGACGAATCGGTAGCAAACATACACCAGCCTTAGTGCCAGAAAATCTAGAGAAGTCAGAACTCGTTTCGCCGTCAAATTCAGATTGTTGCAACTCACTTGAAGAATAGAGTTGGAAGTTCTTTCCATTTTTTCTTGGTGCTACCAGATCGGTTGATTACGTCCATTTGAACTTCATCCATGAGCTCCATGGCGGCAACCGGTATACCTGCTCTCATAATCTTAGATGCGGCGGCGGCGGCATCACGTATTGTGGGGAAAGTGACGACCGCAACGCTGGTTTCCTGTGGTATCACGGCGAGCTTGAGAGTGATTTCAGTGACGAATCCAAGCGTACCCTCAGAGCCAACGAACAGATTCGTAAGGTTATAGCCAGCAGATGATTTTCTGTTGCAACACCGTCAGACATTGATCATGTGTTTGATAGAGGACTCTTACCGAGGTCGTCGCCGTGTCTTTATCACTGTGCCATCTGCGAGAACAACGGTCAGGTTGATCACCCAATCTTTCATTGTGCCATAACGAACAGCATTGGTGCCACTGGAAGAAGATTTGATTAATAAAGCGCTCTCAAGATTGAGGGAAAAGCTTTACCTGCAGCTGGTTCCGACCATACCGCCAATACGGGCCTAGATAATAGTCAGCATTTGAGGGCGAGACGTGCATGACTAAGAGCAACTTGAAGGCAGTAGACTCACAGATGGACCAGGATCCACGGGGAAAAACAAGCCCGAGCCTTTGATTTGGTCGTTGAGGCTCATCCACGGGACAGAAGGCTGAACAACAACGTCCATGCTAGAGTAATATCAGCTTAGATATGAAAGCGAGGAAAAGGAGAGAGACTCACTCGTCTTCGTGCAATTGAAGCACCTGATCCATGTGGGTAAAATCAACGCTCATGCCACCATACGGCGCAGAGAAGTTTGCTTCTAAACTGGATCCTCCAGAATAGGGGACTTGAATTGAAGATTAGTGTCATCTTAAGCTACGAGATAGTTGACTTACCCATGGGCATCTTGTACTTGTGGCATACTTGGGCAATCTTTGACACTTCTGCCGTCGACCTAGGGTAGGCTACAGCCACAGGCAATTGATCAATGTTGATAGACGACCATTCCGAATATCCGTGCATGCGTAGGTCCTCATCGTCTGTTGATATGGAATCATCGCCGAGTGCCAGTTTCAAGTCCACGATTGCCTTTTGCTGTTATTGGATAATGACGTGATTGAGACAGACATTGTTTACCTTCTCCATGTCTTCCTTCGTTCCATAGCTGGGGACTCGAGGAGCAGTCTTCCATGGTTGAACAGATGGAGTAACATTGCTGATTCCGACCAAATATGTCAACGAAGCAGTGAAGCTCGTTAACAACAAAACCCTTCCCGAAGACCAAAAAGAGCCAGGTTGAGGTTGAGCAGCGAAAGTGGTGTTAGTGCGGGAAAGGTTCCGCGGGCACGCCGAGCCGGGCCTGGACCTTGAAGAGGCATGCGGCAGTCGTCGAGCAAAGAACTTCAGCGAATTCATGGTTATCATAAAGCGAGCAGTACTGCACGAAGCAAAAAGGAAGAAGAATTTGCCCTGCCAGTCTCAACAAGAATGTAACAATGACTCGGAGCTAAGAAGAATCAAGAGCAAGTGCAAGTTGAAGCCGTCGAAAGCCGATGGCCGAAATCCCGCAGAGCAGCCTGACTTCAGCTGGTTACTAATGGGTCGAGGTCGGCAACTAAAATATGGGATTGCGGAGAGATTTATGGCGGGTCATGCGGATATAATAACCTGATCATGTTCTTTGTCAGAGAAGACTCTTCCCATCTCCAACACGCATGTCACGACCAATCCAACCATGGAAATGTACAGGTCTAGCCAGTAGAGCCCCGCCCCCGGCAGCAGCAGAACGACACACGATCAGATTGCTGCATTATTCGGTTGATGTTCTGCAGGGGATTGGATCCAAGAACAAAGGGCAACAAGTGTGGGGAAGAGGCGAGGCGAGTCGAGTAGTCAAAGTCCCCTCAAGTCGAGTCGAGTCGAGATCCCGTCCCCAGCAAGCACCCCCTCGCATCCAACATGTTACGTGTTTGCAGGAATGCTATCGTATATGATAATCGTATGCATCATCATAGTATCTGTGCAGCGCTCTCTCTGGGTTGGGCACGCAGGAAATGGTGAATGGATTCGACCTATCAACCGTCAGGGTTTTCAGCCTGCAAAAAGCATCATCCCTCCACTCGTTCATTCGTTTATTCCCCGTAGAGAGGACCTAATAGCGGATTGGCCTGGCGCATCCTGGATTATTCCGCGCAAGTGTGATTGTGGGGGTTGAGGGGTTGGAAGTAATGGCGTGGGATGTGTTGATTCATTGTTTTGAAGCTGGAGCTGGAGAGATAGCGCCGCCTGCCCCTGGCAACGGGAAAGAGACTTCCACTTCCACCTCGATGCCTAGGTATCCGCCCGATCCCCTATCATCTTTAAACCTGGCAAGGCAAAGAATACAGCCAATGAATAAACATGCAACCAGACAATCTATTTTCAATCCTATGCACTGAGATTGACCGCATCCTGAACTCGCCCTACCCGGTGGCGCTGAAGGTCGGTAAACATTGACAGCTTACCAAGGCGCGTAGGTCGGCTGGACTGTTGCTGACATTCCCCAGACGCTCAACGATACTTTGCGTCATGATATAGATGGCAGACACTTTCGATTCTATGCCGTCTCGAATCCGTGCAAGGTTCGACGCCTGGCGAAAGAGGTTTACAATGCTGCCAAGCTGTGGCCATATGTGATTGCCATTTTGGAACGACTCTGTGAGTATAAGCTGTCGAGAATTAACAACTACTGACCACCAATACAGGCGCGGAGCCTACCTTCCGCCGTTGCATTCTTCAACACTACCCAACGCTTCTCGATTCGCTTCTCCAAAAAGCTATATCAAGTTACTCTGAGGAGTCTCTCCCATACCATGACACCTGCGTACAGCTCCTTAGCGAGCCTCTGCCAGATTCTCTCCTATTGCCGGCTTCTGCCGAGCGTTTCTTCGTCTGCGTGATCAATCAAGCAATCAAATCGCCCTCAGCAACCGCGCTATGTCGTGTCTATGACTTACTCATTGGAGCCTGTCAAGGACTACCACAGATATTACCGCAGGAAAACTGGGCTCAACTCTACGACAGACTCGAGCACATTTTCAGAAACAACAAAACCCTGCAGGACCAAAATGGCAGCTTGAATTGTTTAGGCGTCATACTTGCCCTGGCGGTCCCACCCGGGGCTTTGTGCGGCCTCACTCACGCCCAAATGGTGCATTCTGAGCTTACCACGGATCTTGCTCAGGCCTACTTCTCTGGTAGAAAAGCATTCAAATCTCTCAGTCTGGCCGCGTTGCAAGCCACGTGGAGCTGCAAGCCCAGCGTCGGTCTCTCATTCCCCCAGGTCTTGAGAAGCTTGGATATCTCCTTGAACATCTTTTCGATCGTAGGCGCGAAAGTGCGGAGTGACTGGAGCAAGACCGATGACGGCAAGGTCAACATTTCTCGTCTCCTGGGTAAGACCATCGAGGAAGGGCTAGATCCTGAGCTACGGATGAGATTGTTTGCCATTATAGGAACCGTTGTGGATCCAGAGAAGATGTCCATTAAGATCATCGCCACGGCTGATACGGTCCTGTTGAATACACGATTACGTTCGTCGAGCCCTCAACGAGCTCGCGACCTGGTTGTCTTGTTTCTGGAAGGCTTTGCATCTCAGATAAGCCATGAAGCGTGGACGAAGCTTCTGGGCGAGATGCTGAAACTTGCTACATACACACCGCAAAAGGTTCCTGCACCTCAACTACGGGACATGTGTCTCTTCAGTCAAGCGATCGGAGATTGCCTAGGCCAGATCCCTAGCCTGCGCAAAGCATTGTCTTCTGCTTTTTCAGCCCTACAAGATGACTTCCTCCTGCAGAGATTCCTAAAAGACATTCTAGAACCAACCTCATGCGGCACAGACGAATGTTGCAATGCCACGTCTTTGGAAGCCAGACGAGCTCTGGGGTCCAGCCTTGCGTCCCTGTACTTAGGAACAGCTCTTAGTAGTGGCTCTGAGATGAGATCGGATATGGGCAAGAACTCCCTGCGCATGCTTTCTAAGTTCCAGCAGTTGGCAGGTAGCAACTTCTCGTGTAAAGTAACAAACTCGTCTCCACGAGCAGCCTTTCATGCATTTGTGGACGCCAAATGTTCTCCGGATGACGTTCAAGATCCCCAGGATTGGAAAGAAAGACTGTCAGCGTATACGCACATGGATGCAAAACATCAGGAGAACTCTCTGATTCGTTTGGTGGGAGAAATTTGCCATGATCTTGAGGAGAGATGTGTCGCCACCGAGGAGCCACTCCGAAAGGAAAAGGAAAAGACTAAGAAAGTGCAGCACGAAATGGCAACTTTGCTCAAAGAGAAAGACATACTGAAAGATCAATATACCGAAAGCACTATGCATGTAGAATCCTTGGAAAGACAAAAGTCAGAGGTCGAAGCTTGTCTATCAGAAGAGCAAGATCAGACGGAGCGATTGTCCTTGCGTATCAAATCCTTGGAGCGAGACCTGCACGAAACGAAAGAGGCCGCCGAGGATGAACTCTGCGAGCTTCGAGAAAGTAGCAATGGAAGAGAGATGGAGCTTGTGGCCTCTGTGGGTGCTCTTCAGTGCACAATCGAGGAGCTTCATGAGATGTCGAACGCATCCTTGAACCAGATAGAGGACGTCAGACAAGAACTGAGGCTGTCCCGAGAAGCAAACCAGTCACTTCAGGCCGACTTGAACTCGGCGGAGGCAAGGCAGGCCGAGCTCGAGGGCAAGCTCGAATCGCTAAATCGATCTTTCGAAGAGTCTCAAGCTCGATTAGAAACCCAAAACTCGCTGAATCAGCAAATCGAGGCAAGGATGCAGACGGTTCAGCACGAGAAAGAGCAGGTTATAGCAGAACTTTCCCACTTACGCGAACATCATCAAGCTCTGATTTCTGAAACTGATCAGCAGCGCTATGCCTTTCAAGACGAGCTTGATAGGTACAAACAGCAAATGGAAACAGCAGTCTCTTCCCATGAGTTGGCGATTGAAGAGCTTTCCAAAACTGTAAGTTGGCATACAACATGACATTGCAAATTGTCACGTCTCGAGTAACAGCTGACACATTTATAGGCTGCACAACAAGAGGAGTCTTATAGTGTTAATACCCGCAATTTCGAAGCAAAGCTGGAGTTGGCGAAAGGTCAGGCTGAAGGGCTCCAAACCAAACTTGAGGAGAGCCTGGCCAACTTGGCTGAGCACCAGCGAGAGGTACGTCGAATTCCAACCTTGTGCTGAACCACGCTAACATCGATAGATTCAACAAATCGAAGATATCCTGGCGGAGAAGGAAGACGAAATTCAGAAGTGGCAAGCCAAATGGCACACCATGACGACAGCCATGGAGAGTGTTGACAACGACATTGGTGGACGAAAGCATGTGCGGAAGAGCGTTCACTATCCGCCCCAGCCAGCCGAAACCCAACGTACGCCAGTGTCACGTAGGAGAAGTCGTCGACTGACCATAGACCCTAAGCCACATTTAAATCAAGTCGACCGGACACCGTACCTCGAGAACGAGACTAGTCCAGATGCTGTGCCGGAGCACGACCGATCATTTGAGTCCACATCTTCAAAGAGCGGACCAACACCGAAGCGGCTGAAACAGTACAGGACCTCCAGAACATCAGCTTTCCGAGAACCTAGATCAAGTATTGGAGTAGCAAGAACGGCTGAAACTCAGAGACGTATGCCTCTCTTAGACGTTTCGGCAGGGCGTGGAAACGTGTATCCTCCTAGACCAGCCACTGAGGGAAAAGCATCCAGCGGAAAGCTGGCATTTGACGAGGAAAACGTCGATGTAGAGTTTGGGAGTCAAATCTTCACAAGCACGCCTTTCACACCAGGTCCTGTTGCGAAGACAAATGATGGCCAGTTTTATGATGATACGACGGTGGATGAATAGATTCTAGCCAGCACATTTTTGACGAGGGTGCATAGCGATGGGAGTTTTGGAATTGCTAGTGTTTCGTTCGTTCTGAAATTCAGCATAGTGATGGGATTCTTGGATGGTATGAATGAGGATATGAAGCAGCATCGTTCGGTGGAGTAATCTAATTTTAAGGGTTCTACCTGATATTGAACCGTCGGAAGTGGGTAGTGAATTGTGGGGTAGCTCATAGCCACTCCACCTCAGCCTCTAGCCACAATGCGCTCACCTCCGCCTACCAATTTTAAAGATAAGACGGAACTAATTACGTCGTCTATATGACAAGGATCACTGCTAGGCTAGTGCGAATAATAGATCATATTGTCGTGGTGTCTTCTTCCCCCCAACTTACTTTTTTTTTTCCTAATCCATTTCCCAAAACAATCAAATAGTAAAGAGCTTGGAACTAGGAATATGGGTAAGAAAAGAGTTTTGGTAGGCTATGGAGTAGACATCGACGCCGTAGCTGGTTGGCTAGGTTCCTACGGCGGCGAAGACTCAAGCAACGACATAAGTCGCGGTATGTACATACCCCAATGAAGCGAAGAGGGGAAAACAAAAACAGCTCAAAAACCAAATCGTCCATTCGACTAACTGCAACCTCCCAAAGGTCTCTTCGCCGGCACAATAGGAACCCGCCGTCTCCTCTCCCTCTTCCAAAAGAAAAACATCAAAGCAACGTGGTTCATCCCAGGCCACAGCCTCGAAACGTTCCCCGAGGAATGCGCCATGATCCGTGATAGCGGACACGAAATCGGGCTTCACGGGTACAGTCACGAAAATCCAAATGATATGACGTTGGAACAGCAGAGGGATGTGTTGGATAAGACTTTTAAATTGTTGACGGAGTTTTGTCATGGGAAGACGCCGAGGGGGAGTGTGGCGCCTTGGTGGGAGACTAGTAAGGAAGGAGCCGAGTTGTTGCTTAGTTATGGGATTGAGTATGATCATAGTATGAGTCATTTGGATCATGAGGCGTATTGGTTGAGGACGGGGGATCAGTGGACTAAGATGTGAGTTTCTTTTGTTGATTCTCTCTTTCTCTTTTGTGGGTTTTTTTTCCGGGGGGCGAGGAATGCCGTCCAGTGGTGAGTGTTGATACTGATGTGACTGGAAATTTCCAGCGATTATACGCAAAAGGTAATGTTGAGTCGCTTCCAGGAGTGGAGTCGTACCCAGATCACTGACGACCCACCCCAAGGCAGAAACATGGATGAAACCACTCGTCAAAGGACAAGAAACGGGACTCGTGGAGATTCCAGCAAGTTGGTACATTGACGATCTACCACCAATGATGTTCATCAAAAATGCACCGGTGAGTAGCAAACAAGAACCCTTAGTTCCTGCCTTCATGCTGACCCCATCACAGAACTCGCACGGCTGGGTAAATCCCCGCGACGTAATGGATATCTGGAAAGACCATTTTGATTGTAAATACCCTTCTCTCCTCCAAACCCCTCCCAACCAAACCCCAAAACCATCCCAACCCATCCTAACCAACCAAAACCCCCAGACTTCTACCGCGAATACGACGAATTCATCTTCCCAATGACAATCCACCCAGACGTCTCCGGCCGCCCCCACGTCCTCCTAATGCACGAAAGAATGATTGAACACATCAACAGCCACGAAGGCGTCGAGTGGGTCACCTTTGCCGAAATTTGCGATGACTTTAAGGCGAAGAATACACCGGTTGAGGGAGCGATGATGCCGGCGCCTCCCGGGGAGATTTTGAGGAAACAGGAACAAGGAGGAGGGGAGGGGGAGGGTAAGGGGAAAGGGAGGGAGGGGTTGTATGCTGAAAGGATATTTTGATGATGGGGTTTCATTTGGAGGGAGGGAAGGTTGAATCGTTTGCCATGTTAAATCAGCAGTAATCCAAGACCCTAAGAAACTAACAGCATGTTCGATTGGAGATCAACGAGAAGACTTTCTGGTAATTTGAAGAACTGTTGTGACAGAAAATTTTCATCAATATCGAACCTAGATAGGGCAATTTTGCTGAAAGATACAATTGACCCACCCCTCCTCATTGGTAAACAGATTATATCACATACGCTTGGTTGCTCTGTCCAGCTTCCCCAGCATCCCCCCATCTCAAACAACCATACAAACCATGCAGACTTCACCCCCATCCCACAAAACCCCACATAGTCCTTCAAAACCGGCTTCCACGCTCAGCAGCCAACATCGAAGACTGATAAGCCAAGAAAACCGTATCAACAGCCGCCTCATCATCCGTAACAATATACCCCAAAGAGCTGATGGAAGAAGCACTCGTCGATGTTTTGGAGATATAAGTAAGGTGAATATTAATGGTCTTCGTAAAGGTGATACCGCCACTAATCGTCGTGTCGACCTCGTCTTCAAAGAGAGCGACGTATTTGGTGGTTGTGAAGGCGGTCGGGAACGGATCGGAACGCCCTATGCTAGGTCAGTTCTCTGGAGCCTGAAGGAGGTGGCGGTCAGGTAAGGCGGTCTTACAGGATGTCTCGGTTGGAGTCTTGGTGGTGGTGAGAAAGTTGCCGTTTGCGTAGCTGATCTGGTAGGCTGGTCATAATGTTAGTGGGTTCTTTTGTACCTGTCGTCTTGGGGGATGACTTGCCTGTGGCCATGACCGTGATGATGGTTGAGACGAAGTGCATTGTGCTGTATGAGCCCAGGTGGTTTTCTTACCAGGACAACAACAATGAGCGTTGCTGATATGGCAGCAATGGGAAATGGAGGAGTTGCTGGAGTGGATTGGGTTGGCTTGAGATGAAAGATGAGGTGGGACTGGTCGCACTTCTACGCAAGGAAGGGACGATCTAGATCAGAGATGACGACTCCACCCGCACGTCGCAGGCCGTGACAAGTCGAAAGAAAAGCATTTCCGAGTGAAGAATCTAGGGTATCTACGTAATGTTATAACTCCATATTTTCGCACCAGGGGAGTCGCTCTTCCGCCTTCCAGCATATATCGAGTTTCTTGCTCAGCCCAGCAAAATGTCATATCCATCTTTTTCAATCCGAACAGCATTCGACGCGTCGGCATACTTCCTCCTCACGATCTCAAACACGATCAATCCTGCGCTCGTGCTTGGGACTTGCCGGATGGTGTTCCGGAAGAAGTCCTTATAAACCCAGCCTCTCCACCCACCTGATCGCGATGCTAAACGTTCGCATTGTTCAAAAGTCTTCATGTAGGCGTGGTAGTAGAGCGTGAAAATCCCTCTCTTTCGGTGCTCCAATTGAGCCTGATAGTCCAACGCCTCCAGCCTGCCAAAATGAACATCCTGTATTCGAGTGATGGGATGCTGGATGGTTTGCTGAGCAATGGATGCGCCAACGCCAGCCAAGAGCAGGAACGCTGGTTCAATCATATAATGAGGGCGAATGACAGGCCGATCTTCGGCGGATCTTTCTTTTGTAGCGTCTGCAAAACGTTCCAAACCAAAAAGAGTGCCTAGGTCTTTCCGCCCATACCACTTTGTGAGGAAACCATAATACATCTGGGCTTTCACATACTCGAACGTGGAGAAGAACACAGCATAGCCAAAAGAATCCTTCAAAACCGAAAGACCCCAGCCCGCAAAAATACCCTGTGGACCAATCGACTTCAGCTTACCGTAAGCGTAGTGCCACATGTTCCGGTAGCGACCTTCGAGCATTTCGCTGGTTTTGAAACGGACTTGCAAAGCATCAAGCGGCGCTGCCACGAATGATTGAATCGTCCCTGCGGCGAATCCAGCCGCGAACGTGTGCCGTAGCTCATAAGGTGGGTAAACTCGACGTGCTGTCAGAGATGCAGGCTCGTGGAGAGTGCCAAGGACTTGAAGATAAGATGTGTATAGTACAGCTCCAACACTAAAAGAGAGATGAGAGTCGAGCTCTAGCATAAGGACTGAAACATACGTGACATTTGCGAGCATCGGTGGTAGGACTTGGTTCGGAATGAAAGTCCATCCCTGATCTCTGATTGCGTGATAAAGGAGACCAGGCGTGGTGACATGCCATGACCAAGGAGAGCCAGCCTTGGCTCGAGGATTTATAGCTCTTGCGTACGCCTGCAGCATGTATTGCGTCAGACAAATGCTTGGATGAGACCTTCAGCAGCGATGCGAACGACTTCGATGAATCTACCATAGAAGGGGAAACTAGACGTACCATGTAGCTGAAAAGTGTCAACAAAAGGGTACAAATCAAATCCCTGAATTAACTCACTCTACTCTGGTCCGAAAGAAGGCTTTCACGGGAGCCCTGAAGTAAAAGGTCATGAATTGGGCACTAACGGCGCGGATTGAAGCGGCATATGTTCCAGTAACAGCACTGTTTTTCTGCCTGTCCTTGCCCGCAATGGCGAGCCCTTCTGTTGCTGACATGACGGTTTGGCGTGGGATGCCATTGGATTACCGACCAGGCAGCATTTGAGTATCACGTGTAATACCTCAATCAGAACTGTTTGGTGTACTATAATTGTTGGAGAGAAAGCTTGGAAGCTTGCAGTGGTGTTTGCCTTGATAAGTGCACGGACTATATATGCGCCACCATTTCACGAGACTTTCGCGTCTCTCGATTTATCAACCTGAAGGACCGCCGACACCTCTTTTCCCTCCCTCTCCCCTACAACCCCATTCTCCCTCGAATCAGACATTTACGGCGGACCACCATCATCTCGCCCGCCATGTCTGACGAAATTGTCATTGACAAACAGATATTCCACAATCGACTCAGCGAATTCATCTCCAAATGGAAAAGTGACAAGCGCGCAAACAATGTCTTATTCAACGATATTGGCTCTATCGCCATCTGTGTGGGAAAGGCCAGCGACGGCGCATATCCAAAGAGCGCAGCTTTCCAGGCACGTCGAACTGCGGTGGTATGGACGACTTTGGCTGACTTCTGGAACAGTTATGGCTTTTAGGCTACGAGTTTCCTGCAACCCTCTTCGTTCTCACCCAGGAGGGTATTCACATCGTCACCACCAAGAAGAAGGGCACGTAGACGGTCTCACCGCTAGGCAGCAATCCCACTGACAAGATGCACAGCTTCATTCCTTGAACCGCTGAAAGGCGGCAAAGTTCCAGTCGAGATCTACATTCGTGGTAAAGACGCCGACGAGAACGCCGAACAATTGAAGAAATGCGTGGAAATCATTAAGAGCAGCGGGGTAGGCAACAGCCATCACCATTTTAAGGGGCTTGAAGAACTAATCATTGGCAGAAACGAGTTGGTCTCCTAGTCAAGGAAACTCCCAATGGTCCTTTCGCCGAAGAGTGGAAGAAGGCATACGACGAGATTGCGAAGGATTCGGAAGAGATAGCGGTGGCCGGCATCCTCTCCAATGCTGCACTGGCCATCAAGGATGAGAAGGAGCTTGTTGCAATCCGCGATGCTTCACGCGCATCGTGCCGGATAATTAAGGATTACTTCGTTGACGAGATGTCGGGCATATTGGATGATGAGAAAAAAGTCAGCAACAGCAAGCTTGCTACACAACTCGCCGACAAAATCGACGACTCCAGCTTTTTCAAGAAGATGAAGGTGTCCGAGACATTCGACCCGATGAATCTCGATTGGGCAACGCAGCCCGTCGTCCAGAGCGGCGGCAGCTATGATCTCCAATTTCAGACGGAGCCAGACGACAAGAATTTGGATGCAGGCATCATTATTGCGGCCCTGGGTCTTCGTTATCAGTCCTATGCGTCGTTGGTCGCCCGAACCTACCTCGTGGACCCACCAAAAGAACAGGAGAGCAATTACAAATTACTCACCGCAATACATCAAGCAGCTTTGGAGTCTATCCGAGACGGAGTCGTAGCAAAGGAAGTTTACAACAAAGCTCTCGCTGTGCTCAAGGCAAAGAAACCTGATCTCGAAAAGCATTTCTCAAAGAATGTTGGTTACGGCATCGGCATTGAAACCAAAGACCCTACTCTTACACTAGGCCCTAAGACTGGACGCGCTTTGAGGGATGGTATGACATTGGTTATCCAGACTGGTTTTCATGACTTGGAGAACAAAGCGGCAAGCAAAAAGGGCAATAAATCATACTCATTGGTTATTGCGGACACAGTCCGAGTGACTGCCAGCAAAGCCGCAGTCTTCACAAGGGAGGCAGCGTACGATCTCGACTCGGTTTCTTTCTTTTTCAATGACGACGAGGAGGAGGCACCGGCGCCGAAATCAAAGCCAAAGAAAGATTCACACATCGGCGCTGTGGCCCAATCAAACATTGTGGGCAAGCGTCTGCGTCAAGACCGAGCAGCTAATCAAGATGCTGAAAAGGAAGCCCAGCGCCGCGAGCATCAGAAGGAACTCCACCAGCGAAAACAACGCGACGGCCTTGCCAAGTATAACAAAAATGCAGGTGCCTTGAATGGAACGGAAGAGAAGAAATTCAAGCGCTTCCAATCCTTCCGTCGCGATGAGGAAATCTCCCACAAAGACGCAAACACACTTCGAGTGTTTGTGGACTCCAACAATCATACTGTGGTGGTTCCCATCATGGGGCGACCAGTTCCCTTCCACATCAACACCATCAAAAATGCCAGCACAACCAATGAAGGAAAATTCTTCTCACTCCGCCTCAATCTTCTCTCTCCCGGTCAGGGTGTAGGCAGGAAAGACGACACTCCATTCGAAGACCCTCAAGCTCAATTCGTGAGGAGTCTGACGTTTCGTTCCTTGGATGGTATCCGCATGGCGAGTATTGCAGAAGCAATCACGAAGCTGAAGAAGGAGGCAGCCCAGAAAGAGTCTGAGAAGAAACAGCTCGAGGACGTCGTCCAACAAGACAAACTCGTGATTGATCGTCGTGCGCAGAAGCTTGACTACCTCACGCTTCGTCCAGGATTGGACAACAAGCGGGTCATGGGCGAGGTGACCATCCATCAAAATGGTATCCGATACTTCCATCCTTCCCAAGGACATCAGAGCGGAGTGACTGTCGATATCTTGTACAACAACATCCGACATCTTTTCTTTCAGCCTTCCAAATCGGAACTCATCGTTGTTATCCACGTCCACCTTATCAACCCGATCATGATCGGAAAGCGGAAGACGAAGGATGTCCAGTTCTACCGAGAAGCAACTGATATCCAGGTTGATGAGACTGGAAATCGCAAGCGTAAACACCGATATGGAGATGAAGAGGAATTTGAAGCTGAGCAGGAAGAGCGTAGGCGTCGCGCAGATCTAGACAAGCAGTTCCACAAGTTCGCCAAAGCTATACAAGAGGCCGGTCAAGACACGAACGTGCGCGTCGACGTGCCTTTCCGTGATCTCGGTTTCAATGGTGTTCCTGCACGATCGAGCGTCTGGGTCCAGCCTACTGCCGATTGCCTTGTGCAGCTGTCCGAGCCTCCGTTCATGGTCATCACGCTCGAAGATATTGAGATTGTCCATTTGGAACGTGTTCAGGTATGTGTCAAAAGCAAATACCTAGTGCCACCCTTTACTAATTAATCCACAGTTCGGTCTCAAGAACTTCGACATGGTCATTGTCTTCAAAGACTTCAACCGCAATCCACAGCATATCAACACCATTCCAGTGGAGTCACTCGATGCGGTAAAGGACTGGCTCGACAGCGTTGAGATACCATATACTGAAGGCCCACTCAACTTGCAATGGCCAACGATTATGAAGACTGTGCAAGCTGACCCTCACGCCTTCTTTGCTGATGGCGGTTGGTCCTTCCTTGCCGAAAATTCGGATTCTGAAAAGGACGAGGAATCTGACGAAGAATCCGCCTTTGAGATGAGTGGCAGTGAGTTGGAAGCTAGTGAGCCCAGCTCCGAAGAAGAGTCAGATTTCGACGAGAATGCTAGTGCAGAAGCTAGCGATGAAGATGTCAGCGCCGACGAGACTGACGGCGAGGATTGGGACACGCTTGAAAAGGAAGCTGCGAGAAAGGATAAAGGCTCAATGCATGTCGATGAGGAGGACAAGCCCTCGAAGAAGTCGAGCAAGAACGTTCCTTCCAGACCTCGCAAGCGCTAAATGGGATCCGAAACTATGGGATGCGATCTGGAGTCTTGGAGTGTGCTAAAAAAAAATCCACAAGCAGGAAGTGAGGCTGAGGTCATGTCATGGCAGCTCTATCTTTGAGGATGGAAATTGACCAAGTGTACTTTATCTGGCTTCCGGGGGTATTTCTGCCTGCGGCCGGCGTAGCAGACGAAGTGCGCTTCCAGTGTCTGCGGCTGAGAATGGGAGGACGGAAGCACACGATCAGTTTATCTTCCATCGGTCCGATTTCCTCCTGAGAGGGAACAATATCGTAGGTGGCTGGAGATGTGGTGGCGATGTCATCATCCCCATCGCCAAGAATTGCATCAAGCGATCTTGATCTTCCTTGTCTTTGTTGTCCGGCGCATTTTGGAGCTGTGATGAAGCCTTCTACCATGGATCGATGTTTCATGGCCCAAAGCCTCGAGCTTCAAGACAGAGTCAATGAGTCCACCCGGGTGGTGTGCCGGGCCGGCGAAATATTGAGACGCCGGACTTTCCTCGTAATCCTGCATCCTGTAGGAGGCGCTTATGCTAGGTAGACGCGCAATGGCGAATGTCAATGCATTTCATTCTACCTCTTATGTACATGTAGGCATGGTACATGGAATACGAGTATGCACACTTTTTTCCTTTTTTCCTCCGAACGTGTTCCGATAGCGATAAAGCCAACGTTTTTCTCATTATAGTGTGTGGCGCCTTTTTTTGGGGACTACACCGATGGTGTTTGAGATGTAGGTTTCACGACGGGAAATTCCCCCATTGTGTTTTTGTTGAAGGTACAACGCATTCGTCAACGAGGAAATATGCACTCTAGGAGGAAGGGATTAATTGATGGGAGTGGAGGTTTTAGCGGGATGGAGTGGAGTGGAGTGGAGAGGGGGCGGACGGGAGGATGTAGGACTTCCAAGCTTGATTAGACAGACCTTGATATGTAGGATGTGTAGGGGTGAGTTTGCTTGTTGAGGTGCAGGTAGGTGTGCTACTACTGTGTGTACCTGGCTTGTACGGACGTACGTTTGCGGGGGGGATAAAACGGTGGCAAGGATGTTTTTGCGGATATGGGGTTTTGGTGGGTCGAGATTTTTCGCTTCGAGGGTGACGTGGTGACGGCGGGATGCAGGTACGGCAACAGGGTCGGGGTCAGGTGGGTTTGTTGGTTTTTTGTTGTTTTTTTGGATTGCTTATGTGATTTGAATCAGGAGGCTGAGAAGAGGGAGATATTTGCATAGGTGATGGTTTATCGAGGGGATGGAATCGGAAGAGGTTGAGTAGGTTGAGAATTATGGTTTGGCTGTGAATGGTGGATGGACGTAAACTCCACAATTTCTTTCGATAAGGAAGATACGATCTTTGTGGTCTCTAGAAAGTGAAGCTCTGTTTTCAAGATCAATAAGTAGAATCTGATGGTTTTTGTTTTGGACACTGCAACATCAAAAGCTTGTTGAGGAATACGCTGCTCACATGCCGAGGACATTTAAGGCGGTTAACAAGGAGACCACAACAGTACCAATGGTGATGCATATGCACTGCTCAGGAGCTAGGAAAATAAAATAATGAAGGGTTATCTTCATACGCTGTTTGTAGCACGAAAGTCGACCACAGCAGAAGTCGTCCTCTGACCCATGCAATCAAAGAGGCAGAAAGGCTTGAAACAGGTCAGCGGTTCTTCTGTGGTCACCCAAAGACTTGCCCTGCATCAGCAACAGCTCGAGGGTTCAAAATGATTCCTGCAGCAAGCTCATCCTACTAAACTCGGTTGTTATGATAGAAATATGCATGAGGATGGGCTGCACGTTATGGAAGTATGGGAGCCTTTGAAGCGAGAAAAATTCTTACATGTATAAAGCATTACAACAATGATAACATACCAATCGGCGAGAATGAAGAATATTTTTTATAAAATTGGTGGATGTTCGTGATCAGAATCCGCATCAAAGGTTGTAGATAGATACGCACAAAACCGTTTTGCTAGTAGAAGCGTCCTCTTACTGCATGAGTGGTACCTCCAAGAGACTGTTGAATGTACCCAAGTAACCGCTCTGCTGTGGCTCCATGGGAGATTATTATGCCAGGGTATATCAGTCATACACGACATAAGCACAGTATTAAATTGCAGTACCATAGACCAACGCATAGAAGAGGGGCAGCGCGAGGAAGCCAAAAGCATTCGCTGAGTGTGAGTAGTGCAACATGCAGCTGGCAGAGTGGTGGTATTTTCCGGGGAACAGCATTCTCGTTGTGAACCGCAGATCTGGAAGATGGCTTGAATGACGAAATTTGTAAGGAAATAGAGAAGATGTACGAAGTCTTCACAGGAATATGAAAGCATTGGAAGAGAAATGCGTTCTGTGTCAGCTGCCTGGTCATCGTGCAAGTTTGGGCACGGAGAAGCCATACAAAGCGAGAGGGTACGTCCTGCCATTTCGGAGACGGCTGCTGTATATGGTTGTATTGTAAAGGATCGCCAAGTTATAAATGTCGACAATCGAAATGAAGGACTGTTGTGCTCGGCTGGGTAGCAATTCCAGACCCTGCCCTGCTGTGCACTACCGAGCACCGTAGCAACCAATTTCGCAAACATGAGGGGAGATGAGAAGGAAATTCTCGGCGGCCCTGGCCACGCGATTGGACCCATCACGCCGCGATAAGCCCTCGTCTCATTGCTTCCGGGTAGACGCGTGCAGATGCGGTCGAGGTCAACTAGCAAAATCATTTCTTATGCACATCGACTCGTGGTGAGAAAATCTCGCTTCGATATTGCTAATCTCCACTCGCAGTAGATGAAACCTCAGCAGAGACAAGATAATATTAAGGCGACAGGCGAAAGTCTGACATCAGGTCGCCTCGAATGTTGACGGGGACTCGGGGACTCTTTTCTAGTTATCAATGACCAACGATTCGGACCACTGCACCCATCTTTTGGATCGTCCGGTTGTCGGCACAGCATTTCCACTGACGCTCGTGGCTGATTCAGTGGCGTTGAAAGATATTCTCCCGGGCTTCCTGTTCTAGGGCTATTCAAGTATGAACCATCGCTAGATCGGACTCAGCCGAATTTCGAGGTATGCTGTAGTGAAGAGCAAAGTTATTTTTGGGTAACACAACCGAAGCAAGCATAAGGCGGCTCGGTGGCGTTCCCGTACTGTATGTACCTCAAGGTTCTAGTGGAAGATCTGGGCTCAGGGAAGAGATCACGAGACCGACCAAGCCCAAAGAGGGCGGTGTTGCTGACTTTGCTGACTGTGACCATGGCCATGACCAAGGAATGATATCAACTTTGAAGATGGGGAAGAGGAAGGGGGCGAGAAATGCGCCAGCCAAACGGAGTGTTTTCCACTGCAGATGGAAGCTTGGAAGATGCATATGTCACTACTGTCACGACGATTTGTTGGATAATATTCCGCCTTGCTGAAAGCGTGTTGGGGAACTTCTCTTCCTGGTCTAAAACTTTTGCTAGAGTCTGATGGATGACAACAGCAATGTACGAGCAGGAGCTGAACTGTCGCCCGCTGGGATAAGCGAGAAAACGTCCAATGGATGCAGTGAGTGGCTCAAGGCTGTGGTACTCGATCTTGCAATTGACGTTGAGGTGTGCAGCAAATCGCTTGCTGACAAGTCGCGACAGCTTGCATACGGCTACGGTAGACCTGAATCTAGCTGCAGTACCACGCTCTGGACGGTGAGTTCCGGTCAAAATTGGAGTGCGGCAAATCAAACTGTCAAACTGTTTCGTGGGTGCCTTGGAACAGGTGTCGTGTCAAAGAAGAACTGAAATTAATGAATGAACAACGGCTTCAACAATACACAGAATCAAGACAGCAGGACGGTCCAACGGAAGGAACAAAGCGAAGAGACACGGGCTGAAGCCGTGAAATCCACTATCATTGGATCCCCTAATCCTTTGAATTCACGAGGGTGTATCGTCAGGATTTTCTATGGACTCCAGCGGATATCGATATGGTGTTGCATTCGCTCGCTCGGTCTGCCTACTACGGTCTGGACGCTCACGCTATTGACACAGATTGGCAATGTTGACTGGTTGAAGACAAGACAATTGGATCTGGGCAGGGAAATATCGAGTGATATGCAAGGGAGGCTCTAGGATTTGCAGACTGGCGAGGAACTAAGGTGCTCCCGCATCCGGTTAAGCGGCGGCAACTGCACGGCTCCCCATCCAACGTTTTTGTTCCCCGACCCTGATCCACGACTTTCACGGCACCACGCCACCACCTCAAGCCGCTCAGAAACAAGCTGTTGAACGGTGCTGTTGATCGTGGTGGAGCTGGATGGGACAGGATGGGATGACCTGGACAGACTTCGAGGCGCGACTTCGCAACGGCGCAGGAAGACAGCTCGGGGTCACGTTGGAGGACATAGGCATCTGCGATTATACTCGTCGCAGTCGCAGATGGATCGAAGATGATAGATGCCAAGGCTGGAGCTCACGTCCGCTCATGGACGTGGACTGGACGTGAACTGGACGTGGACGTGGGGCGATATAAGAAGACGATAGTCATATAGGCCGCAATGTAATTTCCACACACAACTGGTCGTATCCTCACCAGCGTAAGCACAAGAGATTGCAGGCCCGTGGCAAATAGGGGCCATAGGGTGAAGCAGACAGCAGACAAATCTGGGTACGGATTAGGGTGAGAGCCTGCCGGAGCTAAGCACCGCTGGCATATGGTAAGGATGGTAAGGATGGTAAGGTACTGGGCTGGCAGTGGTAGCTGCAGAGAACGGCGTTCGGCAAGGCGCCCCCCCCCCCTGCCTCCACATTTAGAATGCATGTTCATGTTTGTTAGGTATGATGTTGCGGCTGAGCCTCTTCTAACTTCATTCCATCGCAGCACGCCTCACCACTCACTACCGCGCGTGCTCACAAAGGAGAAGATGCGCTGCCGCTCTGCAGTACACTCTACTCCCTCTACGAGTATTCGCTGAGTCAGTCTTTCTTCGCCCCCAGCCTTGTTCTGGCGCTTTCTCATCCCGACACACTTGTCGACGCCTCTGTCTGCCGCCAAACACGATGTCGAACCCCCGTTTTGAGGCCTGTGCGCATCATGATACGGAACGATGGCTGTCAACGAGTCGGCCTGGCTCTGCCTAGCCTCTGAGCACTGTCGAAGGTGGGAGCGATGTGCCGTCTCGTCTGCAAGTCAAATCACCTGCTTCGGTCGATGACCATAAGCCGGCTGTGCCATGCTCAAAGCAAATATAGGTCCTGAACTAGTGGCCCTGACCAGCAAGTATCTCGCAGGGCTGGTGCAATCAGGCTAGGATCGTCTGTCCCCAATCTGTGGTCGGTGTCGGATCTGATATAAACTCTTGCCATCCACTATTCAGCCAAGCTCCCTCTTAAACACGCCTTCGTTCCCTCCTTTCCTAAAGTCGCGCTTATTACTTCTGCTGCCAGTCTCCTTGTTGAGACCTTTTGAGCAGATTCTTTTCATTTCATATACCTTTCCATATTTCCGTAGTAATGTATTCCCTCAGGACCATAGGCGCTGCCCTGTTGGCCCTATCAGCAACATCGCTCGCTGCTGCTGTCTCCTCCGAGCTCATCGAGCGTGATTCGACCTGTACCCATGGACCAACCACCCGAAGCTGCTGGGCAAATGGCTTCAGCGTGGCAACCAACACTGATGCGAAATTCCCAGATACTGGAAAGACTGTCACAGTAAGCACGTTGTCATTCAAATGAAGACACCATCAATGCTAATGCCAGTATTAGTACAATCTAGAAGTCACATCGCAGACCATGGCCCCCGATGGTGTTTCTAGGCAGATGATGGTCTTCAACGGACAATATCCTGGCCCAGAGATCGTCGCCGATTGGGGGGACACCCTTCAAATAACCGTCAAGAACTCGTTGAAGGATAACGGTACCTCAATCCATTGGCACGGACTCAGACAATTGAACTCCAACCAGATGGATGGAGTAAACGGAATCACTGAGTGCCCCATTGCGCCTGGTGAGAGTAAGACCTACACATTCAAGGCCACCGCTTATGGAGGAACTTGGTACCACTCCCATTACTCTGTCCAATACGCCGATGGTCTTGTAGGCCCAATCACAATTAACGGTCCATCTACCGCCAACTACGATCTCAATCTGGGTACTGTTCCAATTACCGATTGGTTCGACACTCCAGTCTTCACCGTTCTTGCTGCCCGCCCAGCTGCTCCCCCAACCTCCCAATCTCTTTTGTATAACGGTACCGGTATGACTGGTGGAGTAGGAAAATATGCGACAACAACCTTGACTCCTGGCAAGAAGCACAAGATGACGCTCGTCAACACCGGAATCAACCAGTACATCCACGTCTCTCTTGACAACCATCCTTTCACAGTTGTTGCTGCCGACCTCATCCCGATTGTCCCGTATAACACTTCGTCTCTTGTCATTGCCGTCGGCCAGCGATACGATGTCATCATTGATGCCAACCAAGATGTCGGCAACTACTGGTTCCGCATGGCTACTGGCGGAGGGCAGTGTGATGGACCCAACCAGAAGAACTTGAACGGCGACACCCTTGGTGCTATCTTCTCGTACTCTGGCGCTGCTGCTGGCAACCCAACCTCCAGCTCCTCCACACTGAGTGCTGGTTGCATCGAGGAGGCTGGTATTGTCCCCTATGTCAAGACAACCGTTCCATCTCCATCTGGTTCACCAACCCTCCTCGATCTCACTCTCGATACCACTGCCGGTGTATTCTGGAAGGTCAACGGCGAGGCTATCGACATCTCCTGGAAGACTCCAACCATCAGCTATGTTCTTAATGGAACATACTCGCTCCCAGCCAACGACAATGGTCTCACAATCACTGGTACCGGTTGGACGTTCTGGCTTATTCAGAACGATACTCCTCTTCCCCACCCCATACATCTCCACGGTCATGACTTCTGGGTTGCTGGATATGGTGCCGGTTCAGGAGCTGGTGTCGCTCTTAACCTTGACAACCCTCCTCGTCGCGACACCCACACTGTTGATGCTGGCGGGTATCTCATCATTGCCTTCCCAGCCGACAACCCAGGCGCATGGCTCATGCATTGCCACATCCCATTCCACATTTCCGGAGGTCTTGGTGTGCAATTCCTCGAGCGTCCTTCTGAGATCGTCAGCTCCCTCGGTTCCCTCGATGACTACAACGGTGGCTGCAAGTCTTGGGGCGCCTACCAAGACTCCATCACTGGCTTCTCCCAAGGTGACTCTGGTCTTAAGAGGAGAACTTTGCGCAGAATGTAAATCGTACTCGGGTATGCGCTCTGATTTGGTTGTCTGGTTGTTAGCCATCATTTATGTACCGCGGCATTAGAGCATTTGCAGGCGTTAATCAGCACGCGAAAGCGTCGCTTTTGTTTGAAAGATAGGGAATGGCAATGTACTTTTGTCTTTGACTCTTGCATTCCGGTGCAATGAGCGATTGGAGATAATGTGTTAGGAAACTGCGGATACCATTTGGGGAGGTTATGAATGAAGATTTGGATAATAGCGCGACAAAAAGAAAATACTAACCATACAAAATTACTTCGCTTCTTATCTGGTGGCTGGCGTGTACTTGCTTGTATACCATACGATGTCGTGAGGATGGAATCTTGTCCCGCTGTGTGAACATCTTTGAAGATGTTAGAGCCTCGACATCTTGTCCACCTCCGCTGTTTCCGGTTAACAAGATACTCGACAAGCTGGCTACCACAGTAGATACATCCATCCAGAGTAGCAAACTTGCCTCCGCCGAATTGCATGCTGTCGCGCACCTCAAAGATCTCTCTCTATTCATCAACTACCTTCATTACCACCTACCTGCTCATGCGCCATCACTTCTACATGCAGAAAGCCCTTGTTCGCCTTAGCTGTTGTGTACAGCCGAAATAACAGCGCTCGCCAACCACCCCGACGCATACATACGCGCCGATGGATGAAGTCGCGATTTGCTCATTACACAGCATTGGGAGGCCGGACTTGGTCAGAGCTCTGTGTTTGTGCGCGCTCCACCTGCATTCGGGTCCCTCTCATGTCGTACCTTACTCTGCAGTTGTGCGACTTTCGTCACCGAAGAAACGGGAACCGACATGGGCGGCCGTGCAACTGATTAGCAACGAGGGCGTTTCCGTATCGGTGCGACGGCCTTTGACAGCCGTTGAGATGGAGTGGGTGCAGAATTTTAGGTTGTTTGATTTGGTACGCTACTGTCCATCGTAATTTGGGGGGGTTTTTCTCCGGTGGGCGGGTCGTTTGCTGGAGGTTGGTGATTGTGATGGTGATGGTGATGGTGATGTAAAGGTTGGAGGTTGGGAGTTCTGGTCTACTGGCTTTAGTACTTCCATGATGAGCTTCACCTAGCTTTTGGGTGTGCTTGGACAACCTTCACATCATATCTAGGTGTTAGCGCATCGCGTAAGACTTCCATTCAAGTTGTTGAACTTGCCGCCCCACAGGTCACGGTACCTGATGGAATATACTGTGTATAGAATGTCAGCAAGATCAGCACTACTAGTATCAAATGCTTGCTACGATCCCGAAGAAACAACCACGACAGCATTTGAATTCAATGTTCGAAAGTGCACTTATCAACACCGACGATGACACCGGCATCGGTCGAGAAAAGCGAAGTCCAAGTCGTACAAACCTTTCACACCCGTACCTTCCACCAACTACGATTGCCCATCCCATAGATGAGGCGGGGAAAAGAAAGCACACAGCGTGACGTAAGCACAGCGGACAGCAGCTTAAGGTTAAGACCTCTATTACTCACGATATATAATCGTCAAGTCCTCCTCCAGCTACTAATCATGCTCTCCTTCCTCGAATCCATCATCCTGCCCAACTTCACCGATCTCTACATACCACGTCTCAACATGACGAGGAAATCTCTTCGATCCTTACCCTCACTTTTCCTACCACTTCTCTCGACATACTCGGACCCAACAGCTGCACAACTAAGCGTCCAAACAACGCCCTCTCTGAATGTAACGGCAATTGCTAGCAACGATGGCGCCTCTGCGATCGAGTGCTGGCAGATTCCGGGCTTCAAGGCATCGGCAGATAAGGGCACCATTGGATCATTGAGCTTGTTTCTGGGAGAAACGGCGAATGCGACGTACACTGTACTGCCGCCGAGATTTGATGGAGGAATCCACAATGCACCGGTGAATCAGTAAGTTTTACTTCGTCTCTTCTGAGATTTATTCCCATATGGAGCTGGGCGAAGGCAGGAGGACTGCCCGGAAGTGCAGACAGATTGAGGCCCAAGTCTAGATTCACCATTCGTTTTCTATCCTGCTTTTGAAAGTTCTGGAGAGAATACCATGGACAGATGGCTGTTTTTGTATTCGAGGTCGAGATGAGTGTAGTCAGGCTTCAAGTACCGACGTTCGCTAGGGTTGAATTTAATTTAGAATCCCACTTTCTCTACTTGGCCTCCAACTTGTCTCATAAGAATGTCTTTGGGTTCGGGATCGACATGACAGATTTTCTGGCGATTAACTCTTCACACCCGACCTACCATAATTCAACCAATATCGATCCTGAGATTGATTTTCTTTTCTTTCAATTGAGCCACTCACCAAGCAGCCAAAACCCCAGCGTGAAAAAAAGAGATACCAAAACACTAACCCCAAACGTATCCAACAGATTCGTCCTCTTCATCTCCGGTCTCGCCCACGTCACATTACCAAACACAACAGTCTCACCAACAACATCAGCATGGATCCAAGGCGGGAAATACGGACTGATCATTGCCGCCGATACTTCTGGGGTGTCAAAGTATGGTCATGCAACAGCGTATCCAAGTGATGCAGACACGGTGGCGTTGCAGGTTCCGTTCAGGGATGGTAAGATACCGGATCATATGGTTTTGTACGATGGGCCTTGTTTGTGGACGGAGATGGTTGGGGTGTGAATGGTTGGTTAGGAAGGTAGGACGGTCTTCTTTGATTTTCAAAAGTTATTGGCTTTTGACTAATAAGTTGTTGAGATCGGGAGGGGGATGGGGTCTTTGAAGTTGAGACTGCTGCTACTGAAACGAAATTCATTGATGCTCATATTGCCTCGGGCTGTCATTTACGAAATAAACTGTTATTGTGCCGGATAGATGTCTTGGAGCATCCGCTGTGTTATGATTCCGCATACTTGAGCAAGTAATAGCCTTGCTCTCAGCCCACCACATACTTGATTCTGGACAGATCTCGTTCGAGAATATTACTAGTGTCAAAGGTCTCGGAGAGTAGAGAAAGGGAGGAATGTGATGCAGGATCTGGACCGGTCTGTCAACCCATCCTTGGGTTTTCATGACGACCCCAGGCCAGTACATTTTTTAAAGCTCGTCGCTCAAATTCGGGCAATCTGGAAGACAAGGGGTTGCCAACAATCCTCGACTATCCACATCGAGCTAAGAGAATTTCAAGCGAGGAGTCTTTGCCTCCATTTGGAATGTCCGACGGGAATGGGTCTTGTAAATCCAGTAGGGACGTGAAAAAGTGTCAGGTTCGGAGGAAATACGGTAATTGAGATGGATGCTTGACGCTGAGGGCACTTTGCGGATACATACAGGGTCTATCTGGTTCACTAATTTCCGGCCACGAAGAGTCGATTCGACTCTATGGAATCATCGTTCTAAGACTCGAATACTGATTGATGCCTGACAATAAACATTTTTCTGAAATGCCAGGATGTACTTGACATCGGCATCGAACATGAAAAGTGGGAGGAAGCTAATAGCGTGAATTTTGAAATTGATATGGGTATTGAATATGGTATGCTGGCACAAGTTGATGGCATCCACCTGTTCCTTCGAGCAACCGACTGAGGGTACCAGCAGCACTGGGTGAAAAAGAGTATCCCGAGCCCCCGAACCCAAGGAGGAAAATTGGAGCAATGGTTGTTTTTGTATATCGTAGGTCCAGGAGCTGAGGGTGCGAATTTTATAAGCACGGCGTGTGTACCTAGAGAGGATGTTGTGATATCAAACTGTGCATAAGGCAGGCGAGCTTTCGGTAATGTTTGATGAGCAATTTTGACATTCCTGTGACTTCTCTCAGCGGGATGAAGGTATGAAAGAGATGATATGGCTAATGTGTGGAAATGCCAACAGCCCTCGTCATGGACACCATCTGTGCATCGCAAGTGTGAACGTGACCGTCGATTGTATCGTCAGAGACCATCCGATGAGACTTTCCCCATATTCTTCATTCATGAGGAGGAACTCTTCCAGATATGATTTCTGGCTTTTTTCCCTGGGAGACTTGGTAAAAGATTTCTTCAAGGAGTTGTTGCGCCACTTCGAGTGTGTATCCTGCTTTGGAGTTAGCGTATAGCTGCCAGGGAATCTCGACTCGTGTACGATATACCTGAAAATTTATCTCGGTGCATGATAGATCGGAATCGGCCTCTGTTATTCTTCAAGGTAACCTCCATTGTGCCCAGGAAGTTGGCAACCGTAACCCGAACCCTGTGAGGCACAACGATTCGAGGCACAGCCACTTAAGAGCCGTGTCTCCGCAAAACCACTTGCTTTGATGCCCGATGAGTACCAAGATCGGATTGGTAGCCAACCATGCATGGTGGACGGTGAAGACAAGCAACGCCTCTCCGCTTGAAGCATGCCATGCGCTGAAGATTAGTAGACTTCGCTTCAACAGCGAAATGCTCGTGATTCATGCATCTCCAATTGCCACACAAATGACTGAGCTCCCAACCCTTGTCGATAATGCCGCTCTTCTCCTCATTGCTCAGCTTCCCCAGGCATAAAAGTCTCGCAATGCCGAAATTCATGCCCCAGGAATTTCCATTTCCCATCGACGCATAGACACTGATCCTGCCAGATCCTTTGGAATTGGAGTTGATGATGCATCCAGCTGTTCTTGTGCTGTCATATAGAGCTGAGACTGAGGGAACGGACTCCAGAAGCTGCTCAACGGCACTTCTGATTCGTGTTAAAAGGCTAGGACGTCTGAACGCATCGTAAAGCACGATAGCTTTTCGTGATCGTAGGGGCAGATTTTTGGGAACTTGTTGACGAAAGTCTCTTTGTTTCCGTGCTACTGCCATGCTTCTGCGATCTTGGTAGAGCTAGATTCACGTCGCTCAATACGTGATAGATCAGATGAGAAGTGGTCCTTGACTTTTGCTTTGAGTTGCAGTGACCTGGTCAGGCTGTATGGATGAGTTTGAGATCGCGATTGAGGTATACTGAGCTTACCATGGCCTTCTTCTACTAGGCAATGAAGGCAATCAAGGCCGTATAGTGGTAGAGGAAGCTATGTTTGCAGGTGAATTTGGTGTAAGCACTATGAACATTGGTCGATGAGAAGAGAAACCATCTCAACCCAGGTAGCCATCTACTGTTACCCAGAAGAAAGTTACCCATACCTGATTACCTGGACCTGAGATCAGGTCTGTTGCCTTCAATTGCGAAAGTAGCACTAGTCCGATGTGAAAGACGCTTCTGTAATGGTCACCACCAAAGTGCGAAGTGAATGCGTAGGGGAAAGGCATATACACCAAAATGAATCGATAAATGCTCCTTCACTGGTCGGATCCGTAAAGTAGTAGGCTTGGTGATGCAAGACTCGGGGGCTGAATCCAAGATAGTTGCTCCCAATGCCAGCAGATGTTGGAAATTCTGCTGTCCCCAAGACCAAGAGAAAGCCGGAGGGTGAATTGATGGGTCCAGCAGCAAGATTCCCAAAAATGTCTTTGTGGGTGTGGGATAATGCCAAACTACTAGCCCGGAGTACTCGCCATGTATCTTGAGGCAACGAAGCATTCTTGGGCACGACGACGCCCAAAGTTGATGCTGATATCGCAAGAAAAGAAGACAGTTGATGGCTCATTCTTCTGCCGGACGGGAGTCTTGTTCCTCGGCGTGATGTCGTTGCTGCCTTGTAGATGTCCATCACTGAGTCGCCGAGCGAGTGATGTGGTCCTCATGCGTGTCCTACGTCCCGAAGGGAATGACCCTGTCTTAGCCTGGCGAAGGCCATGTATTCCATCAACTGCCAAACGGCGACATCGGTGAGCGAGAAGAGTCTCCAAGTCCAGCAATCGGAGACGAGGATCTAGTAAGTATCTGAGTCACACTGCTGTTGATGCTAGGCGATGAAGAGGAGTGCATCGTGGACCTGGAAGATAGTTGGAGGTTGGAGGTTGAAGAAAAGCAGGAGAACCCCTGATGGACTTCGAGTGGTTTCGAAACGAGCGCAGCCTTCGCCGCGGCTAACCAACGAAAGCTGAGCCTTCAACATGCCATGGCGAACCTGAAACACACCCGACGTATCTCAGCATTGGGAGATGGCCTCTCCTCATCTCTCACCAGTCACCACCTCACGGCTTTTCTTCCTTGCTTCGCCATCGCCATGTGTGGAGGCGGGTTTCTATGCTTCGCCTTCACCCTTTTAGCTGAGTGTCAGAGCTGATGCCCAGCCACCACCACCTTGAGCTAAAGAAAGTTTTGCTCTCCCTCTACAACTACAAATCATGTCGACCTCGCTGTCCATTCATCACGTCTTTCTCCTGCAGTCACTCCCGTTCTCCAGCGTCTTCCTTCTGCCGTGTCTCTCAGGCTGTTCTTTGTCGCTGATTCCTCATTCGTTCATTCAACATTCCAGCGTTTCAACAGCATCATTCACCGTCTTCACTGGCAATTCTGTTCACGAGCCTCTTTAACTCGAAAGTCACGCGAGCGCCAGACCGACATATAAAGGCCATTATCTCGCTTCAGTTGCTTCTCTCTTCATTCCCACTCTATCTTATAGTCACCTCGGCTTCGAACTGATTACACTCTACCACAACTCATTCTGGCAACCGAAGAATACTAGTAGTACCAATACATCAATCATGCGTACTTTCTCGCTCGTTGCAGTAGCAGCAACAGCCTTTCAAGCTGTCTCTGCTGTCAACCTCTACGTCGCTAGCTACGACGGTAACCTCACGAGCGTCAATTTCGATGGCAAAGCACTCAGCGTCATCTCCAAGGACCAGAATTGTGGATCAAGTCCCTCGTGGCTGGTCCATGACAAAAACTCCAAAATTCTCTACTGCATTGATGAGGGTAATGCAACACCCAATGGTTCCATCGCGGCATACACATTGAGCCAGACAGGCAAATTGACTCTCGCCTCCCACATCAATTTGACAGCTCCGGCCCCAGTAAGCGGCGCCATTTTCGGAGAGAAATCATTTCGAGGCATGGCAATTGCCCATTACACCGGCCAGGTGTCGACGATCGGGCTTCAGAACGCTACTTCGATGAAAGTCATTCAACAGGCCAATTTCACAGCCATCACTCCCCTTGGCCCGGACAAAGCTGGTCGTCAATATACTCCACATCCTCATCAAGCGCTTCTCGATCCCTCCGGCAAGTTCATCTTGATGCCAGACTTGGGTGCGGACTTGGTTCGAATCCTGTGCTGGGGACCCACCTCAAACAACGACACTCTCGTAGAACACCCTCCGTTGAAAGCCAAGCAGGGATCAGGCCCTCGCCACGCCACCTTCTGGCAACCACAAGCAAACCGCAACACAACCGAGAACCTCTATCTCTTCTTGGCCGCTGAGCTCGACAATACTGTCACAGCCTACAAGGTCTCCTACCCTGCCAACGGCGGCATGGAATTCAAAGAAGTCAGCAAGACCAGCACGTTCGGGACTGCCACGATGGTCCCAACAGCCGGAGCAGGCGAGATTTTAGTTTCTCCTTGCAACAAATTTCTCGTTATATCTAACCGTAACGATAAATCTTTCAACGCCGGCACCGATTCTGCCTCCGATTCTCTTGCCACCTTCGCAATTGGTGCAGATGCCGCTCTCACGTTCAAGGGCCTCGCCGCTGCAGGTGGTATCTCTCCTCGCCATTTCTCCTTCAACAAGGCCGGAGACAAAATTGCAGTGAGCTTGTACGTGAGCGCGGAAATGGCGATACTGGCGAGGGATGTGGTTACCGGCGCTATTGGTAGCGTCATTGCGTCGATTCCTATCGGAGTCGCTCCAGATCGTGGTGCTCTGAGCACTGTGTGGGATGAGTAAAACAGTTGCAAGTTAAGCTGGTCTTTTCGTTGAGGGGTAAATGAAGCGACGAGCAAGGGCCGAAACGCGCGTTCTTGGGCGAGTTGAGCGTGGTGCGATGTTATCTTTTCTAGCTCTATGAATATTTGCATTGTAGATACCCTGCCTCTCCCCGTGGGATTGAGATCAAGTTCGGATATTTGTTAACGAGTACAATTTTGACTGTTGATATGCGATTCAAACGTTGCGATGGAAGCACTCGCACTGCGAGATGCTACCAGTATTGAGAGATCCCAATTTGAATTACCAAAAAACCTGTAATCGGTCTCCTCAGTCACGTGTATTCCCAAATCCGATACACACTCGGGATATCAAACATCCCCTCCAAAAAAAACTTCCATCAAAAACAATTCGGGCAATTGGTCTAGGTTAGTCACATCTTGTCGCTAGCCTTGATAACCAAAACCTAACCATGAATATAGTGGTATGATTTCCCCTTAGCAGTCGCAACCACGTTGTGATGCCAACCTTGGGGAAGGTCCTGGTAAGATAGAGTCACCCATAAAGTCGAGTAAGTGGATGCTAATGATCTGTAGGGTTCAATTCCCAGATTGTCCAGACAGTAACATCTCTTTTTTTTTAGTTCGGTTGTTATTGAGGGATGTGTGGGAGATGAGGTAGAGGTAAGTAAGATGAGTGTCTTTTTGCTGCTTCTCAATTGTTGAGGTCGAGTTGGATTCGGAGTTCCGAATTATTTTGACTCTTGGTTCTTTCTCAAGAACGCGTTGCCGAAGAGACGAACTTATTTGCCACTGCCACTGCCAAATCACAAATTCAGTGAGCATCATGTCTATGCCTGTAGAATCCAGACTTTCTGCTCCCAGCTTCCAAAGCGACTGAAGTCATCTGCGAAAACTGGGATACAAACTCGCCGCGCTGTTCTCTTCTCAAAGTCATTTCCGCTACATTTCCGCTACCGAGTATTATATTCTCTTGAAGTACAGGTATGCCAATTGCCCGATGATTAGGGTCGAGTGTAGGTTCTAGGTTGCCACAAGGAGGCTCGACACTTCTGTGGCGTTGTAGGATTCCAACCTAGTAATCACATCGGAGGGGTGTGTGGTAGGAGCAACCTCTCGCGGTGCATCATTCAAGGCTTTTGAGGCTCGAGTTTGTGGAGGGCATGGTGGTTTTATGGAGGTTGAATAGAGCGAGCGGGCGAGAGTACGAGGACTGCGTGGTAGAACTGATCTTCGGGACTTCGTAGTTCAAGATCAATGCGAGAGAAGCTGCGCATCTTCTCCAGTGGTTGAGAAAATGGAATTAATGAGATCAACAATGCCATACAAAGATGGAGATCGGGATGGGATGGGGAATCTGGTGGCTGGAGGCATTGACCATAGATTAGATAAGATCAGATCGTCCCAATCGGGCAATGATGACGCTTCAATCATTCAACGCGTCGTTCTGATGCGGCCTACCAAGCTACCTATGTGTATAAGTACCTCGTGAACGGTGACCTTGCAGATTTCAACCTGCATCTCAATATCTCGAGGCCATTGAACCATTCCGCATGCGACATTCAACCGATCCGTTACTTCCAATCATGGCCAAACCCAACGGTGCAGCATCCAATGCGCCTAAAAAGAAGAAGGTGCTTGTTGTTGGGGCTGGAGCAGCTGGTATGATCATCTCTTACATTCTTTTGATAAATATTGACTTTGGTGATAGGAATGTCATGCGCCCATCATTTAGCTGAACATCCTGAGAAGTTCGATGTCACTCTCATAGATGCAGTCGACTACTGTGGAGGGCAAGCATTCTCCATACCTCTGGACAAAGACAAGCATGGAGCTAGCTGGCTCAATCAGGGTGTCCAGGGTGGTTCCTACATCTTCCATCACACAATGACCATGTTTGCCCGACAAGGCTATTATGCTGATCCAGTCAAATTGCAGGTAAGATAAATAGGGGATGTTGAAAAAAGGCAAGGACTAAATCATGGAAAGGTTTCTTTTGGAAAAGATGAGACCTTCTGGACGAACGTCTTCCCTACTCAGCTCCTTGCGACACATCAGAAGGAGGTCGCTCGATTCGCCAAAATGTTAAGCATCGTTCGTTGGTTTGAGGTCTTCTTCGCTCTCGTCCCAATCAAGATATTGATGAAATTGTTCCGTTTCTCTGAATTCTTTGCAAACACTGTGGCACTGCCCATGGTAGCTCTTTTCCTAGGCACTGGAAATTACACGCCTGAAGTACCTGCCATGATTATGGAGCGATTATCGACGAGTCCTACGTACGGGATGTGGTATCCTCCAGACAAGCACAGTATTGCGAGCAATTTCCCACCTATGGTAGTGTTTCCCAACTTCTCGAACTTCTATGATACCTGGAGGCAGAGTCTCGAGAAAAAGGGTGTTCGCGTTCGATTGAGCACTGAATTGACAGAGATCGTCAAACGCGACAAGAATGGCGTGGTTGTGAAGACCATCAAACGTACAGCAGTCAAGGACCAGCACAATCCCGATAGCGCTTGGACACCATCACAGGATAGTAATGCCGATGCCAACGCTCAGGAGACCCAAGAGGAATACGATGAGATTGTTCTCTGCGTGCTGTAAGTAACCTTGACAGCTTTCGACCAAATTTCCTGCTAATAAACCCCAAAAGCGCCGACACTGCCAAACGCATCCTCGCAAAGACCGCGTCTCTACCGGAACGTCGCATCCTGGGGTCTTGTAAGTTCGCAAACGACATTACAGTGACCCACAACGACACCGAGTATATCAAGAAGCACTATGAAGTTTCCTACAACGCTGAGCAAGCTGTCTCATCGCTCTCTGGTATCGATCAGTCAGCCCGTACAACAGCAGCTCAAAAGGAAGGTGGCTTCAAACCCATGTATCTGATCAAAACGTATCCTACCGACAGAAGCAAACTTGAAATGTGCTTTGATTGCACAAATTACCAGGCCCAATTCCCGCCAGATATCGACTTCTCGAAGCACGTCTTTCAAACAATCTTCCTCAACAATGACCGCGATCGAAAGTTGTGGGACCTTGAAGAGATTGACGAAAGCAAGATTATCCGGAAGGACTGGTGGCATCAACTCTGCCACGGTTGGACTCACTACGCCTTCGTGGTTCCATGGATGTGGCTGATTCAGGGAAAGAAGAACACCAGATTTGCTGCCAGTTGGACGTTGGTGAACGCGCATGAGGTTGCCTGCATCAGTGGCATCAGTGCTGCCGTCAGTTTGGGGGCCGAATATCCCGCTGATTTGGAAAGGGACAAGTTCTCGTTCTTGTGCTTCCGGTTGTATTACCTCTTCAACTATAGGTCTTGGTATCGGCGAAAGGCTAGCAAGGGACCAGGAAAAGAGGGAGAAGGCAGTGCATGGGCGAGTGGCATATACGGAAGCGTGTATCAAGGGCCTGGAGTTAAGGATACGGAAAGAAACATGTGGAGGGAGGAGCGAGAGGCCGGGAGAAGTTTGTAAGAAGGATAGTTTAGTTTCTGAAGAGCCAGTGACTTTGGTCGTTTGAATATCCAGCGTAATAATTGAAGATGATGTTGTTTGTTTTTGGAAAGGATTCTTCACCCTCTTGTGCAAATCCGAATGCGGAATCTCGGCGAGCTTTCTCCCATCAGTTTTCTCAACCCGACTCACCACAACTCCAACACAGCATTAGAAGTTTGAGAATCACGATAACAGATTCAACTCACCATCACCCCGTGATGCGCTGAACCTCGCAACGTCCCAAACTAGTATGCACTTTTTGTCCTCGAGGTCTCCTAGTGCATGTCCTGCTCGACTCATCAAAGCACACTCGCAAGACAAGCCTCTCAGAGATGGAGTAATCCTATCTACACCATGAGCGAATCATTTTAGCTCCGCTTCGCACTTTTCATGTCAAGAAGAATGCGTTGCAAGTTTCATCCGAACGAGTAGAGAGTCGCAGATTGTGAAGGCAGGGTTGGATGGGAACATGCCTTCTTATGAATTCGACGCGAGACCGAATTCCATTGATTGGGAAAACAGAGACGTAGATTCGAGTATAATGGTAACTCGATTGTTCACGAAGTAGTTATTATTTATTGCAGACGATACAAAGGTGGAATATCTCAAATGATAATGAATCCGTGACTTATATCTTCCATCCGCTTGACTTCAAAGCCCATTGAACGGCGTCATACACATCCCCAACAATCTGCTTTGGTTTCCATCGAGGCTCGGAGCCTTTCTTATGCACGCCTGTTTCCACGAGGATGGAGTGCCATTCCGTTCCAATTGGAGACTTATAATCGTTTCCACCTCTGATATCACTCTCTGGATTGTCTCCGACCACTAGATTAAGTTAGTTGGTGCTTTGAAGCTTGTTATATAGTTCCTGAAACTAACTGTACACTCTCTTCAGCGGAGCGGGAGCTGGCGGTATCTCTCCTGGCTTCACAATCGGTGGGTACGATTCACCTCGCACCATAGCCTCGCGATGTTTGACCAATCGTCCTTCCGCGAATTGATAGGTCTTCCGCGAAGGTTTTCCAATGACCTGCTTCTCCAGAGGTATCTTCTGGCCGTGATTATTTGTCTTGTCTGCTTCTTGGGTCGTTGCTGCCCAGAGACCCTCCAGTGACTCACGAAATCCTCCTTGGCCCAGCCGCGGGAGATGGTACTTGGCTGCCCACCACAGATCTGGATTTGAGAAATATAATTTCGGTTGTCCGTCGCTTTGGTATCCGCAGTTTGGGAGTGAGGTGTCGCCGTTCTTGGAGGAGAATGTGCCCATTATGCCTTCGCGGGAAAGGAGAAGGTCAAGGACTAGGGTAGCGTCGAGACCCCAGTCTCGTGGGTCGTTGTACACGAATATAGCATCTATCTTGAGGGATTGGGAGGGATCTGTTGGGTGGATTGGTTTTGGAAGGGGTCGGGCAAACTCTTGGTAAAATGGGAGGAACTGCGAGGAGAAGGGCCAGATTTCGGGGTGGGCGACGAATATGTCTCCTGGTACGACGACTGATTTGAAGCCGTAACTATACAGAGCGTTAATCCTGCAACTGATCGAACAAGCGGAAGTCTTGCTTCTCTGCAACCAAACGGCACTTATCTCCCTCCCCACCAAGAACCAGGATCGTTTTGTCCTTGTATTGTTCCAGATCTGCGAATGGTGTATGACTCTGCACAAACATGGAAGTATCCAACGGAACTTCCAGTCTCTCTTGCAAGTCTTCAATGCGCGCAGCTTCAGTCTTGCCTCCGCCGTTTGTTAGGAGGATGAAGGGTATCTTTTGCTGTTGTAATAAGGAGAGAGCTTCGTGAGCTCGAGGTATGGGATCATGACTTCGAAGGAGCACACCGTCAATACTATCTCTTGTCAGCCATCTGCGTGAGCTGTGTGAACCAAGGCGCGTACTCAAAGGCAAACGCAAAGTCAGGTATAGGCTTCGGAGGGGTAGATGACTGTGAATAGTCTTTCCTCCTTCGAGTACATATTGGAACTGTTCGGGAAGCTGTAGACTGTGTTTGTCGTCTTAGCAGTGAGCTCAGACAGAGTCGGTATGGCGCGTTGATCAATCGTGGAGCAGCCATATTAGAAGGCTGAATCCGATGATGAAGAGCTCTGAGAGGACATTCGGGCTCGCTTGGTGATTGTTCGGGGATAGATAAGATCTCTCAGTCTTCTGAATCTCAACATCGAGCGCTTTTCTGTCTCCAACGCTCCTCATCATCAACGCCATCCCGTTCCATTTGGAAGGCCTCATCCATCCTGCGTGATATCATGCTCCACCATGATCTATGCTGGAGCCGAAGACCTGACGGTCGTTAAGGTTCTGCCCCTGTCGGATCGGCAGTATCCATGCACCTTGGAGTAAAGAATGACTTCAAACTCCTTTCGATGATTTGCAGGTAGCTATGCCAAGCTGCAGGTATATAAGGAGCATGGAATATTGAACAAGCGATAAGACTTAATAAATCCTGATATGCCTTTCTCCCGGGTGGAGACTTCAAGACTAGTATTCTGCGATTTCCACCTGCTATTCGATAGATATTCACCTGCGTATCTATTTCTGATGCTGCATCTATGTGAGTCGCTGAATTCAGTAATCAAGGAGCGCTACAGTGAGAAAATCAAGAGGTTGAATTTTTTTTTTTTGCCTTTTGGTCTTGTAGCAGCACAGCCCGTCTATGATTGAAATGGGACTCTTTTAATTCCAGTTGGGGGGATACACGTGTTTCCAGCAATCTTGAATCTTTTCCCGGAAATATTGTAATAATCATGGGTTGGGGATATTTGCAAAATCACCAAATAATGTGAGCTGATATCAAGGTGGCCACCCCATACATCTCTTCTCAGTCAACCGAATCTTTTTCATGACCTGATGCGTAGTAATTACCCGGCTGTGGCCCATTCTAACACTCTCCCAAAGCCCCACCGAGGTTGGAACTACTTCAACCTGATTTCCCACTCAACACCATCACACCTGAACATCACTTCGACAACCCACTGAGCACCTACACCTCCACCAATAACTGCAGCAAGGATCCTTCACCATGCAGAAGTTCGGACTCGCCACGATGCTACTGGCCATGCTATTCTGCGTAGTCGTAAGTCACCTATCTGCATCACTTTCACCCATCGCGCTATCTGCTGACTTTCTTCACCACAAAGACTCAGATCCTGGCCTCGCCCACTTCATCGCTGACCTCAATCAACTCCAACTACTCAATCGTTGATGCTAGTTGGCAAGTCCAGCTCGTTCCCGGCGGTCCTACGACAATCGTCAACGGCACTATCCAGCAAGTCAAAGCCAAACTCGCTGTTTCGAACCCCGGCTGGAAGTTTGAGGCTTCGGGATTACCCACTGCGGCTGGAACGGCTGACTATCCTGTTCGCTTTCAAGAGCTCTGGCATTGGTGCGGTGCAACAGGTGACTTCGCTTCCTCAGCCTTCTATGAAGTAATACGCGAAGGTGTCTATTATCTCAGAGGAACCGGTGGAGCTGCAGTAGCTGCAGGTAAATGTGCGAGGATTTCCTGTTCTTGGAATTCTGCGGTATGTGTCAGATGGAACCTCCCTGTTTCTTGACTGACTTTGGACGATAGATTCTTTGGTGCAACGACAACGACTACAACCTAGAATTTCACACTTCCGATCCGTTTATTGAGGCCGTTACGAGCCTCGACCATGGTCCATGCGCGTAAGTACAGAAACCTTCAGCCCTCATCGTGGGACAAACACTTTCGGCCGGCTCGTCGCTAATGGGCTGGGAACAGATATTACTATGAATCGGTCGCACTCATGTTGGGCCGTGTCCATACAGTGGATAAATGGAATATACTCGTTCACGGAGATGAATGCTGATTCTTATGGCGAACATGGAAATCTGGAGTATCAAGTGCTCCTCTTAGAACATGACTGGGAAGTGAAGGTCATCGGTCGTGGCAACGACTTTTATTATTGAAACATTATATGATGCTGAATGCTGAATTGATGACCATGGCCAATGGCAGTGGCTACTTTCAGCCAAGGACATAATGGCTGCTCAGAAGGGTTGACAGCTTACTCTCTCACTCCTTGGGCATAGTCAGCCAAAAGTATGTTTAGGAATGGCCTGCTCAGGCTCCAAAAGCATGACTTTTCTTCTTCACATACCTTTCACAAAAATACTTCTTACAGAATCGCATAACATCAAGCTTGTGATATTCAAACAGTATCGCACAAATTTGTCCAGTAAGCTGGTGAGTCTCACTGACGCTACTTGTGGGCTTTCAAGACAACGTATAGATTCTCCATCCCCAAAAGTTAGCGGCTAGGTGGTTTATAGAATCTCACTCAAATTCTTGGAGACCAATAGGGACAAAAACCCGCCACCAATCCAACGTGGAATGTTGCCACCTACAAACAAGGCTGGAATGCTCGGCTATCTAGGATGGGCTCGCTTCTGATTCGCAGCAATGTACATTCTTCACTTTCATCGTCGCGAACTCCGTCATGTCGTTGCCGTGCATTCCTTTGAGGTGTCGCTGATCACTTCGTTGGCAGAATACATATGTTACCTCCAGGTCCCTACTAGTAGATCACCTTTCCGCTGTGGCCATGCTACGACTTATGGCTTCCTCAATGATGTTTACTACAATTAATTAGAAATTCAGCAAGCTTCATATTCTCTATCCTATCAATCAAGCACCTATCTCTCAATAAATCCGTCTTCACGATGCGAGTAACCACCACAGTACTGATGCTTACGAGCATCGCAACAACAACATTTGTAAGCGCCCCCTCATACCTTCTACTTCAAATCCATAGCCCAAACTAATCTGCTATCCCAGGCGCACATCTACCCAAGAGGCGCCCACGCAGCCCCAATCGCAGCAACTACCTGGACAGTTCAACCCCACCCCAATAGTGCCCCAATCTCCCTCTACGGAACCTATACCGAAATCCTTACTCAACTCTCCGTCTTGAATCCAACCTGGGAATCCGATTTCGCCGCCTCCCACACATCCCCCTTCGTCACCTCCAAAGCCAGCGAAAAGGAGAAGCGCGATAGAAAAAATGAAATCAGGGAAGCGGCAACCATGGTCGGTTGGGCAGCGCCAAAATGTAGTAGCTCTTATGGCAATGTATCGAATTTGTTTGTGAAGAATGGGATCAAGCATTTGAATGGAGTCAAGGGGGAGCCGAGGATGAAGGCTGGGCCGGGAAGTTGTGAAAGAGTTAGTTGTGAGACTGATTCTGCTATATGGTGGTGCGTACAAGCTTTCTAGCCTTCAGCCGTGAGGTTCGCTAATGAATGCTCCAGGTGCAATGATTACGACTTTGATATCTCGCTTGTGGATTACAAGCAAATTGCTAATGGAGCTCAGGCGATTATGGATGGATGTAAGGGCCAGCTTGGGAACTTGTACACGGGTGGAGAAGTCAAGGTCAAGGATCCTTATAATTGGAGGGTTCTTGTGCGGTCTGATAAGTTCTGTAAGTCTACGATGCCATAGTGGTGGATCGAGATTGTTGTGGTTGCCGAGTGGACTTAGGCAGGAATTTTGAGTGAGAAGATTAGCGGTGGTGTTTTGATTTTTTTAGCCGGAGTGAGTTCTGGTATATTAGTTGAGAGCTGAGCTGCAAGACATCTATGTTTGCGTCACCTGAGCGTAAAAGTAATTTGCAGCAAGAATCACTCGGGGCACTACACTGATGTCTTCCTCCAGCAAACCTCATCGGTTTTTATTTTTTAACTTTCTCTATTCGAGACCGATGTCAATGAAGCCGTGGCAAACGTTCTTTGAAAAAACCAACCAGAAACCAACCAATATCGTTCTCAAGTGGAAAAACTTGAACTCGCAAAAGCCTATTGAGTCAGTCACTCCTTCTGCGACAAGCTCTTACCGACTCGTAATAGATGCAATTTCGCCAAGCATTTCGATCTGTGAGATGAGCTGTTTTAAAAGTTTCCTTCAACTCGAGACCGAGGTCGCAAAGTTCCTTCCGAATCATCTCCCAACTCTGGCAACCTTAAGAGGCCTTAGAATTCCCGGGGAGACACTAAATTGACGAGTCAAAGGCCCTTGCCCTGTTCGATCGTGATTCTCTGTGTTGTAATGCTTACAGATGAGAGCAGTTCCGTCATGGTCGCTCACACCTGACCATGAAGTATATAAACTTAGCGGCTACGAAGTCGTGTTTGCGCCTATCGTCGCACCCACAGCTCCGATGTTACCAGCTGTCATTTCACCACTAGCTTCTCGATCAAACCCTTCCTGTTCCTCTGCTCTTGCACTATCCGCGTGCTCCATGTTCCACTCTCGAACTTGCATACACATGCCTTCGAGGGTCGTGCAAATGCCCTTGTAGCCCAATCCACCCTCCTCAACACTCTTTCTCGCATCCCCATCATCTGCAATGGTGTGGCATGTCGTAATGGTAAACAATGGTGGCTGAAGCTGTGCAATATCTGGAGGCAATGTTGGCAGCAATTTACTTATGAACGATGGGGAAGCATGCTGGGCAAGCACGTATGCTTCGACGAGGTAAGAGAAGAGGAGCATTGGGAGAGGAGAGAGCAACTGAACCTCACATGGCGAAACAGATATCGTGGGGATAATTTTGTAGAGATCGCCAAACGATATGGCAGGATTTGGATCCGTGATGACATAGGCCTTCCCTGCAGCTTTAGGAGATGGTTTTAAGAGAGCCGCTTCGAGTTGAAGGTGAGAAAGTGAGACGTTTTTAGAGTAAACGAAGTTCTGAACAATGTGAGCGACCCAGCTAGTAAAAGTCAGTCACGAACTACCTCAAAGAACGAGCTTCAAGAAGCACATCTCTTACGTTGGAATTTTTCTCATATTCATATATGTGCCAAGAGTGTGATCGTAGCGGTTACCATAGACGCCATTGGTAGGACGGATGACTCCGGTTCTGAAAGTTGGGCTATTGGCCTTCGTGACAACCTTTTCGGCGGCAGCCTTGGTTGCTGCGTAGTTTGCAAAATACCCTTCATGGGATCGTAGTGGTGCAGACGTATCTACGTGTCCAATAGTCTGTACGAATCGACGAGGCCACCTGGTCCACGGTGGAATGAAAAAGTCAACGCGACGCAAGGCAACAGATCCCGATGAGGTCCCAATGAAGACGTCAGCCCCTGAACTTTTGGCGGCGTTGAGAACATTGATCGTTCCATTCAAGTTGACGGCTGAGCAGCGGTACAGCAAAGACTTTGCACGCTCAGATGGGTTAATCACTGCAGCGGTGTGGATGACTGTCAAGGGAAGCTGTGCTACAGATTTTGGCCATGGCTTACCAAAGGCCTCATTAACCGATGCTTCGGAGGTGATATCTGCTTGAGCGAACGTGACTTTGCTGGCTGCCTCATTGTCGAGGTAATCCTTGCGCACTGGTGGTCGAAAGTCCACAAGTCGTATAGATTCTGGTGATTGACCACGCGCAAGGAGCTGTAAGATGATGCACCCGCCGATGAGACCTACATTCAGCATTTCTGTTAGATATCTCGGTTCTCACAATGAAGGCAAGGCTGTACATCCGGCAAGAAAATCCTCACCTGAGCCTCCTACGACTATGTAGCGTCTGTCGAGTTTTGGTGGAAGATGTGCGCTGTCTTCAATTGGATTTTTCACGACTCTCGCATATGTTTCTTTGATTTCCTCTGACGTCCAACGATGGGGAGAAATCTTCGACACCTCGTCAGGAATGCCAGACATTGCGCGATTGAGATGCCACAGATAGAATGAAACGAAGGCCACGAAGACTCCGGCACCTATGAGGGCGTACATTGCGTCTTTGTTAATATGTTTGGGTGAAGGAAATGTAGAGGTAGGGGATCGAGGGCGTAAGCGTGAGAAAAGATGAGGTGGATTCAACCGGAATAATCTTACCCAGGGACGGGAAGGAAGAAGAAAGCATTATACGTAGCCTGAGGAGACGGACCTCGGGACTGCGCTACAGCTCGGGAGTGTAAACCAGGGTTTAGGGCTCGGCGCGTGTTCGAAGGGGCGATTTCACTGCTGCTGTGTGGAGGCGGGGTCGGCGGGCGATTGTGTCGGAGCCTTGAAATCCAAGCGTGCTGTTCTCAAGTTTCAGGTATTTAAATATTACACCTCACGATCGTGGATGTGGGTTCGGCCAGCTGCCTTCCGTCTTCGTGGCCAACCGAGATTGAATCCTCGAATGCAGACACGAGCGGTTGATGTCCCGACTCAGTAAGAGATGGGCTTTCTGCTTCACTACCTACATCGCCATCGAACAAGAGAGATGAAGGAGCAGAGATCATTTATCCGTAGCACACGTCGAGTAATGTAACACCCCAGGTCCACGACACTTATTTTAACAAGTAATTCACTTGACTAGTCACTAGAGCTTGAATATTATGGTTTGGAATGCATCATCTCTTGAATTTTTGCACACGAGCTCCAGCTCGCTATTTATCCTCACTTTCGTTAGGACGTCAAACGCCAAATAGAAGCCCCATGAACCACACAACCATGCTAAGAGAAAGATGTTCAAGCAGCAGTAAGGTCCTTCTTGAGAGTACCGAGGAACTGCTTTTTCTCTGCGAATGTCTGGTAAGCACCGTGTCCGAACTTGGACGAGGTGTCGATCCATTTGAGATCAACCTTCTCGAGCGATCTTCGGCTGGTGTGAATGAACATGGATTTGCGGATAGTCATGACACGCTTCTTAACACCTGGGATGCAACCCTTGAGCAACAAGAAGTCGTTCTTGACCTCACCATAGCGTACGAAGCCGCCCATTCTATAGGTTATTAGTAGGGATCGTAAACATTTGGGGATGCAGTTACTTACGGTGTGATGTTCTTCTTGGAGACGTCGAATTCTGTGGAAGCGTTACCCTCGTCGTCACCCTTTCCGATGCGGTAGATCTTGTGGTTGACGGAGGTACGGTGGTGGTAACCTTGTTGACCAGCACGGGCAACAGTCCATTGGACGTGGGAAGGATGCCATGCACCAATACAGGCGACCTTTCGAAGACCCTTGTGCGTCTTTCTGGGAAGCTTCTTGGTGCCCCATCGAGCAGTGACACCGGCGTATCCGTGACCCTTGGTAACAGCAATGACATCGACCATCTCGTCCTTCTCGAAGATGGAGCTGATGTCGACAGACTTCTCGAAAAGTCCGTGACCGAAATCGACCTTGTCGGGGATGGAGCCACCGTTGACCTGAATTTCCATCAAGTGTGCCTTCTTCTGTTTCAATGGCGTCTTGGAGATTTGTGTGTGGGCGAGGATTCGGACGACCGTGCAGTACTTCTTGATGCGCTCAAGTTCGCGGGTGATGGAGGATCCTTTGTTGTCGGCGTGCTTCTTGGCGTATTTGGTGAAGGCCTTCTTCTTGCTCTTGTACCAGTTCTTGTAGAATCGGCGCTTGATCTCGTCGCTCAGATGCTCGGCCCAGACGGTGGTGAGTGATCGCAGACCGCGCGGAGTCTCAATATAACCAACGATACCGACAACAATCATCTGCAGTATCCATGAGTAAATGTGTCCATCCAGTTCTCCAATTGCTTCTTCTGCCTACCGGTGGGGTCTCGACGATTGTGACGGCTTCGACAATCTCCTTCTTGTGCAATTTCGCACCGGGTCGGTCCAGATCGCGAACAATGGTGGACATGCCGGCCTTGTAGCCCATGGCGGCGGTAAGGTGGACGGGCTTCTTTGGGTCATCCTTGGGGAAGCTGTAAAACCATCGTGAGCAATTTTGTCGTCGGCGAATGTTTGTGGGCTGTAATTATTACCTCTTGACCTTTCCTCTGTGTCTGGCGGCACGCTTCCTGGGCAAGAAAGCCAACGATCCGTGGCGAGGAGCCTCAAACTTACGGTGAGACATGGCGATGTGGTTGTCGTGTTTTGGCGATGTCAAGGTGGAAGATCGTGTACTATCATTTTTGTTCAATGGTGCGAGAGCGCGAGGCGGGTTGAAGTCTTGGCATCATGTGACCAGAACAGGGATTGTTTAGGTAAGCGTGCCTGCCACTCCAAGTTGTGACGAAGGTCGATTGAGGTAGAGGAGACTCCAAGCCCGTAGCACATCCCGAGAACACGGACAAAGACTCCCAACACGTACCGCGAGCTCCCATTAGAAGCCACTCTGTTCATGCTGCTGCTTTCCTCCCTATAATACAACCCGCTACTTCAGGCCCATTGCCTCACCGCTCACCCTCGTCAATAGTACCCGGTCTCCATACTCCTAGCTCCCAATTCACTTCGAGATCCTCCCAAGACTCGATCCTCCCCCCGGAACTGAGAACCTCTCCAGTCGTCCTCGTCGCCAGTCCGCAGCATCAAGGGCGGCATTGGTGCCAATCGCGCGAAATCATGGTGGACACCCTCGAGAATTCAGGAAACCCCACGACTTGGAAGTTCACACAGTATGTCCCCACCACTTCGTTTCCTATACCTGTGAATACCCTGTGGTCTATATCCTTTCCAGTTTCAATCTCTTTGCGATCACTTTGCTGGCGCTCACTTTTGCTCCCATCGCCGGACCCTCTGTGGCAGATCAATGCTAACCGCGATCGTAGATGTTTTGGGGACAAAGGCGATGTCGAGGATATAACAGAAGGTACTCTCGACTGCAAGTTTGGCAACATCTGTCTTAGGCGAGGCTAACTCCTGTCCTGTCTGTAGCCGATATCATTTCGACAGTTGAGTTTGACCAAACGGGAAACTATCTTGCAACCGGTGACAAGGGCGGCCGAGTCGTTCTTTTTGAGCGCAACGACACAGTCAGTATCGTTGAATCAATATGGTGACGCAGGACTGATTTTGTGCAGAAAAAAACATGCGAATACAAGTTCCACACCGAATTTCAATCACACGAGCCTGAATTCGATTACCTCAAATCTTTAGAAATAGAAGAGAAAATCAACAAAATCAAATGGTGTCGAAGACAGAACGCCTCCCACTACCTCCTTTCGACCAACGACAAGACAATAAAGCTATGGAAGGTGTTCGAGAAGTCGTTGAAGGTGGTCGCAGAGAACAACCTCTCCCACGAACTGACTCCTGGAGGCGGGGTGACAGGAGGGGGCGGACCAGTACGAAATCCCAACGTACACTTTCGATCGGCTGGAGACCTGAAGTTGCCACGCCTGACCCATCACGATACCGTCGTCGCAGCTGTACCCCGCAAAACATATGCAAATGCCCACGCCTACCACATCAATAGCATATCCGTCAACAGCGATGGCGAGACCTTTATCAGTTCTGACGATCTTCGGATCAATCTCTGGAACCTCAACATTCAAGATCAGAGTTTCAATATTGTCGATATTAAACCTGCGAACATGGAGGAGCTCACCGAGGTCATCACAGCTGCTGAATTCCATCCGACTAGCTGCAATTGGTTCATGTATGCGAGCTCCAAGGGAACCATCAAGCTTGCTGACATGAGAGAGAGCGCACTCTGCGACCAGCATGCCAAACGTGAGTATCTCTATTCCTGGCAATTTGGCTATTCCTAACAACTATAATCTAGAGTTCGAACAGGAAGAGGACCCCCAATCTCGCTCCTTCTTCTCCGAAATCATCTCCTCTATCTCCGACGTCCGATTTTCACACGATGGACGGTACATACTTTCACGCGACTATCTGACGGTCAAGATTTGGGACGTCAATATGGAGAGGCAGCCAATCAAGACCATTCCCATCCACGAACACCTCCGTCCGCGGTTGTGCGATACATACGAGAATGACAGTATCTTCGACAAATTCGAGGTCGTTTTCTCAGGAGATGCCAAGAACGTCATGACGGGATCTTATAACAACAACTTCATGATCTACCCATCTGATCCCGACAAGGATACTGAAGTAGTACTCCAAGCGGACAAATCAGCTTTCAAGGCCAAGAAGGTTGGCATTCCGACGCCAATGAACTCTGCGACAAGCCCTACAGGATCTGGCGGCAAGAAGGGAGGCTCAAGAGCAGGCAGCCCTGCTGCTGGAGCCGTGGGTGCTGGGCAAAGAATGCGCAAAGAGACTGATGCCGATCAAATCGACTTCAACAAGAAAATCCTGCATATGAGTTGGCATCCTTTCGAAGACAGCATCGCGATCGCCGCGACCAACAACGTAAGTATATGCACAAACCAGTCTTATGGCCTACCCACTAACTTGATCAGCTCTTCGTCTTCTCTGCATTGTAAGCTGCATAGCGATCTAGAATATTGGGCTTGGGGCTGGCTGACCCGATGGCGTTTTCCTCTACCTCTCTTTAATTTGGGCTCGTCGTTTTTGTGCGTTGAATGAAGCTAGGTTGCAGATTCGGAGTCTAGGTTCAAGTTGCGATAGACAAAGCACAGGAACAGCATGACCATTTTTGACGGGCGAGAGCATTAGGGACACCAACGACTGTAGACCAAGTTTCTGCACGGGGAGAGAGATGGGAAGCCAGCTATGTAGTAGTTGACAATACCATTTGTGGATCCAAGAGGACTACTATGTTTGAACAACTGAAGGATCTGTGGGATGACCATACGAGCAACATCATGTTAATGCAGCACAAAAGCGAATGTTTATAGACAATGATAATTCCTGCCATATTATTCGGCAACTCGTGAATGGTGACACTTGGAACCGTAATTGATGTATGATCCCAACCACTGCAGAAGGGCCGTCTTCCAACCTGGGAGGGAGGTTACAAGGATCCACCAAACTTACGGACACGTTCTCGCTACACCTCTGCCTCTCAAGTATGATATACCTATTTCCACCATCATGATCCAATTGAATCACACCATATGACCCACCGAATCCAACTCTTTGGTGCTTACTTCACACGTGAGTGTCGTCCCTTCATTTCTTTTGCTGGTTGGCGCTGTCCGCTGCCTGTGTGGCGTGCGTGCAGGTGGCCAGATCCATGCTTCCATTGCAACGTCACCGGCTTGACCTTAGTACTCTGCTAAATCTTCTCTTCCACAGGCCATCTGTATACTGTTGCTCACCCGGACATTTCCTCGATGAGATAACAACACGGGCGCTCTTTCGATCGCATCACGCCACCACGATGATTGACGCGCTTGGCCCTCTGGCCACGAGTGCCCTCATCTTTGGAGGATGTTGTTCGAATGTATTCCTGACACTGTTTGACAAGGTCGAAAGCTAATGCTAACGCAGTCAGGTATATGCGCTGGAAGCTATCCTGAAGTAAGTTATATCAACAATGCTGGAGTTTTGCAATGCTAATATCGTTACAGACATGAGCCCGATAGTGGTAGGTTGACAACTTTGACTCCTCCTCCTTGAGCCTCCATCTAAACTGTTTCCGTGCTTTAAGGACTCCTCATTACTCTGGGCCAATTCATCATTGTTGCGCTTTCAGCGTATCCATCGCAATCATCTACCAACCCGCCACTCTTTCTCAAAAAGACCAAGATCCCGTTTCGAAAACTGTTTTTCAGCTCCGCCATGTTCTTCTTGGTTAACATGTTAAACAATTGGGCATTCGCGTTCAACATTAGCGTTCCTGTTCATATCATTTTGCGGAGTTTTGGAAGCGTCACTACAATGGCTGCGGGATGGCTCAGGGGCAAGCGATATACGCAGCTTCAGGTTCTTTCGGTGCTTATTCTGACTGCTGGGGTGATGACTTCTGCCTGGGCTGATGCTGCCTCAAAGGTTTGTTTTATCAACTTTATTGTCCTCTGCATTTGCTAAACGTGAACCAGGGCAAACCATTGGACACCAAGGTTGACCTGAGCGAGCCATCCCTCGGATTGGGACTTGCAATCCTATTTGTGGCCCAATGCCTAGGCTCGTGGATGGGCGTATATGTCCAAGACGTGTATGCGGAACACGGAACTCACTGGGACGAAAACCTATTCTACAGCCATCTCTTGTCGATACCATTGTTCCTGCCTCTCGCTGGTACCCTTCGATCTCAATGGGCCAGTCTCGCGAACACGCCGCCCATGCCCGCGCTTGCATACTCACCAATTCTCCCCACATTCCTGCAACAGGCGTTTTCCAGAATTCCTCACGCAATCATCAATCTTTCGGTCAACGCGTTGACTCAACTGCTTTGTATCACTGGCGTCAACCTTCTTGGAGCGACAAGCTCTGCAGTCACGGTCACGATTGTGCTCAATGTCAGAAAATTGGTCAGTTTCATGCTCAGCATTTGGCTCTTTGGAAACAAATTGAGCTTCATGATGGGGTTTGGAGCATTTCTGGTTTTCGCAGCAGGAGCAGGATATGGGTGGGAGACCAATGTGGGTATGAAGAGGAGAGCCGCAGGGGCAAAGGAGCACGCAGGGACGAAAAGCTTGAATGGCCAGACGGAGCAAAAGAAGGAGTTGTAAGCGGATTGTTATTGAACTGGTGGCGGATCTGCTTCAGGCATTCAAGCAAGTCCGGTGGAATTTGGATACACGGCTACGCAAGCTTATAGAAATGGGATCCTGATGTAGGGAATTGCAGTGTGTCATCTTTGAGTCGTATCAGTTATCTACTCGTAGGAATACCGTCTACTCGTAGGAATGTCATCTACTCGTAGGAATATGTCACATACTCACAAACCCAAAAAGCATCGGGACGTGGACCCATCATGCCCCTGTTCCATTGCCAGAAGAGGCAAATCGGGAAAAACCGGGAAGACGCCGGTTGGCCAATCACAGGCACCATAATTTGTATTTACAATGAAGGCCAAAATACTCGAGCCGGATATGATCCAAGTGGTGAATGAATTGATCGCGTGCAGGATGGAGGATGTTCCATGGCTCCATGGTTCAATCTGCTGCGGCTGAGGGATCGATTTGCTCGGGCGTTATTCTGAATTTTACATTGACTGGATGGCGGTCTTGACGTCGTTCATTTTTGGTCCATGTCGTCCGAGGTAAAGAAACAAACTTGAAGCCGACCACCCGTTTCGTCTGTTGCTTCACCACCATCTCTGGCGCAAACATCCACTCGATTGACCCACCAGCACAAAGTCGTCTGCCATTACGACTGGAATAATAATCATGAGCTCCATAGGTCTACGGCGCTTTGCGTGCCCCCAGAAGGTACGTCTTCAATTGCTTCGCGAACAGCTCCCCGTCTACAGTCTGAACGAGCATCGTTCCATGATTTCTGTAGCATCCAATCGCACGCCACCCCAGCACCACCTTGGCCAGAGATGTTGACTGCTATAGTTTGCAAGAAGTGTGCGGACACCACTACGAGCCTTCTCTTCTACCCCTCGAGCCTCCCGCATCATCACCAACCAGCCCCTCCGCGCAAAGGAAGCACCCCTCCATGTCTCACACCAATATCCCATAATAGATCACGAATATGATGCCCTCGTCGTCGGAGCCGGTGGATCAGGTTTGCGAGCAGCCTTCGGTCTTGCTGAGGCTGGCTTCAATACTGCCTGTATATCCAAATTGTTTCCGACGCGGTCACACACTGTTGCTGCACAAGGAGGTATCAATGCTGCGCTGGGAAAGTACGTGTCCCTTTAGTCGTTGGGAAGAGATCTGGACTGACAAAGGGTACAGCATGCACGAGGATGACTGGAGATGGCACATGTACGATACTGTCAAAGGTTCTGACTGGCTAGGAGATCAGGATGCTATCCATTACATGACCCGCGAGGCTCCTCAGAGTGTTATCGAGCTTGAGAATTACGGCTGCCCCTTCTCGCGAACCGAGGACGGCAAGATGTAGGGAACTGTTGCCACTCAAAATCTGTTTAGACTAACACCGACATAGTTACCAGCGTGCTTTCGGTGGACAGTCACAGAAATTTGGAAAGGGTGGACAGGCATACCGATGCTGTGCTGCCGCTGACAGAACTGGTCATGCTCTCCTCCACACGCTATACGGACAATCTTTACGACACAACACCAACTACTTCATCGAGTACTTCGCGACGGATCTGATCATGGAGGACGGTGTCTGCAAGGGTGTCATTGCCTACAATCAGGAGGATGGAACCATCCACCGATTCCGATCTCAGAACACAGTTCTTGCCACTGGTGGCTACGGACGTGCTTACTTCTCATGCACATCTGCTCACACTTGCACCGGTGACGGAATGGCTATGGTTGCACGTGCTGGCTTGCCTAACCAGGATCTTGAATTCGTCCAATTCCACCCTACTGGTATCTACGGCGCTGGTTGCTTGATCACCGAGGGATCGCGTGGTGAGGGTGGCTATCTGCTCAACTCTGAGGGAGAACGATTTATGGAACGATACGCACCCACAGCCAAGGATCTTGCCTCCCGTGACGTCGTTTCCCGATCAATGACTTTGGAAATCCGTGAAGGTCGTGGTGTTGGTCCTGACAAGGATCACATCTACCTCCAGCTCAGCCATCTGCCACCAGAGGTTCTTCACTCGCGTCTTCCAGGTATCTCTGAGACCGCAGCTATTTTCTCCGGCGTTGATGTCACTAAGCAGCCAATTCCCGTCCTGCCAACCGTCCATTACAACATGGGTGGTATCCCAACCAAGTACACTGGAGAAGTCCTCACAGTCGACGAGACCGGAAAGGACAAGGTCGTTCCAGGTCTGTTCGCATGTGGTGAGGCTGCCTGTGTTTCCGTCCACGGTGCCAACCGCCTTGGAGCCAACTCCCTGCTCGATCTTATCGTGTTCGGTCGCGCTGTCTCCCACACCATACGTGACAACTTCTCGCCTGGCTACAAGCACCCGGAGATCTCCGCTGATGCCGGTGCCGACTCCATCTCGGTCATTGACCAGATGCGAACCGCCGATGGATCTAAGTCCACAGCTGATATCCGTCTTGAGATGCAGAAGGTTATGCAAACTGACGTTTCTGTCTTCCGTACTCAGGAATCATTGGATGAAGGTGTCAAGAAGATTCACCAAGTGGATCAAAGTTTTGCCGATGTTGGAACTAAGGACCGGAGTATGATCTGGAATTCTGATCTCGTTGAAACATTAGAGCTGAGGAATTTGCTGACTTGCGCGTATGTTTTCATATCCCACTGGAATTCCGGATCATGGCTAACATTTTGCTAGCGTCCAAACTGCTGAAGCAGCAGCTAACCGAAAGGAGTCGCGTGGTGCCCATGCTCGAGAGGATTACCCAGACCGTGATGACGAGAAATGGATGAAGCACACACTGACGTGGCAGAAGTCACCTCACAGCAAGGTTGATATTGGATACCGTGCTGTAACGTCCCACACTCTAGATGAGGCAGAGTGCAAGGCTGTTCCTCCTTTCAAGCGTACTTATTAAAGTGATACAATTGGATTTGCGTTGCATGGAAGGGAACCAACTGATTTTTGTAGCAATATGAGTATCTCTTTTTGTATTTTCTGCCATGTCTGTCGTCCTGATTTGTGATTAGTTGTTCTGTTGGCTTTCGCCGTGTATATATGAGATCAGGAAAAGGAAGACTTCGTAGATCAGAGCAAAGTTTCTCATCATTTTATGATCTAGATGAGGGTGGCGGCTGGCTTCTCTTCACTTTCGGCCTTCTCCTTCAATCGGCCGTTGCGTCTGGATGATTTTCTTCGGCCAGTAAGATCAAAGACGTAGACGCTGCGACAACCCACAAAGAAAAGATCTACATCTCGGCATGCACGACGGGATGCGCAAGATGGTGGTCGAGCATCCCTGCCTTCATGTCTGAACCTTGTTTGTGCAAGAGCAAGGCTGGCTGCGTCATCGATGTGGCGCGTCAACCTCAACTTCTCCGACATTTCGATGGAAATAGTTTTTATTCTAATTACTTGCGTACTCTAAACCTGCCAACTCACAAAGCGATACATCTCTTATATTATCCTACTACCCTTTACCTCGAAATCTCATCTCGATTGTGCTTTTGGAATTGTTCGAGGTCAGGAAGGTTATATACCACAATGCCACCGCGTAAAGTAACCCCGAAAGAGGCGACGTCGATTGGCGAGAAACAGACGATTCAGGCTAGACATGGTGTTGCTACTTTTGTGCCAAAGGGACATGTCATTAAGATTATCAACACGTATGGGAGTCAGGTTGTTGATACTTGGGCTTTTGCGCTTGGGAATGCGCCAGAGGATGGGGATATACATAAGAATGAGGAGGAGGTGAAGGGAGAGGCGGCGAAGGGGGTTGCGAAAGAGGAGGAGGTGGTGAAAGAGAAAACGACAGAGGGAAATAAAGATGGGGCTGAGAAAGAGGCGGCATCTAGTTCGAGTAAGAATGTGGAAGATGTTACGGGCGAAGGGGAGAAAGAAGGGCAGAAAGTGACGGAGAAGACGAGGAATGTTGTTGAGGAAGCGGGAGAAGAAGGTACCGATAGCGCGACGAACGTCTCCGAAAAAGTGGACGAGAAATTACCCTCGAATGCGAAGAAGGGATGGTCCTCTTATCTCCCCTCTGTCCGCCGTGCCAACAGCAAAGCACCATCTACCAGTTCCCCCAAAGCTGCATCCTCAAAAGAGGCGGAAGGCGAAGAAGCAATGGCCAAGTCCTGGAGTTCGTATCTTCCATCCATAAGAGGAGGAGGAGCAGGGAAAGAGACAGGCGATAACACAAATTCGCAGTCGAAGGGCTGGTCGAGTTATATTCCTTCTGGGGTCGGGTTTAGTTCGTACATGCCTCCGAAGGGAGCGTTGAGTGGGTTTGCATCAACGCATGCTAGGGATCCGACAAAAAGTTATGCAGAGCAGTTGTTTGATTTTAGTAAGACGCCTGTTGGGGCTGCTGGGCTGAGTGGTATATTTATCCCTTCTCTTTGTGTATTACGTGTGAAGATCACTGACTTCTGTGGTAGCTGCGACTGGCTCTGGATATGCTGGATCGTTATATGCCGCATACAAGGCCTACGATACTATTGCTGGGAGTACGTCTGTACCTGGGATGGAATATCTGAGTATGATGCATACGCGAGCATCGAATCTTCACATCTCGCCTCGTGTGAATGACACTTTGGTCTCGAATCTCCGTGCGCCGCTCATGACACTGGTCGAAGACACAAGTCCCGGCATCCACGATACGTTAATCGCAGCATGCGATCCGCAACGGTACAAAGAACTCGGAGTTGAAGACTGGGAAACCCACGGTTCATGCTCCGAAAATCTGGTCCTAGCACTCAACGAAATAAACGAGAAGAGCGGCTTAAAAGGCTCTAAAGCAATCGGAAGAGACGTCACCGTAAACTCCGTCCCTGCGCCATTAAATCTCTTCATGAATATTCCTTGGACGCCGGAAGGCGACGTTAGCTTCGAAGCTCCAATAGGAAAAAGAGGCGACTACGTCAAATTCAGAGCAGAAAGGGATCTGGTCGTCGTCATGAGCGCCTGTCCACAGGATATCCTTGAAATCAATGGGAAGAAACCGATGGTTGCACATTTCGTGGTTGAGAGTCCGAGTCCGGAAGATGTGAAGAAGGCAGAGGAGAAGGACGCGGAAGCTCAGCGGGTACTTGAGAAGGCCAAGCTGAGGCAGGAGAAGGAGAAGACGGCGAAGGAGGGCTCCGCATCGAAGTCGGCATCTGATTCACCCGCGGAGAGAAGAGGCAGTGCTGCTACTTCTACGCCTAAGAAGATGGAGGCGAGACCTTCGTTGGTCAATTCGCAGGCGCCTAGTACGAGTTCCAACTCACCGAAGCCGGGGAGGAGAGCCCCCAAGAAACTGGAGAAGAGAGGAAGCGTTGCGCCGAAGACTTGAATGGTGTAAAAAGCGTTCCTGTATTTCTGTCACGGAGTGGGAGAAATTGTGGTGCTGTCCCTTGATTCGGGCGTTTCCTTTCCTTCGGCGAGTGTCTTCTGCATCTAACGTATACCATACCTAGCTTCCAAAAATTAATGCCGCCTTGGGAAACTCCACGCTGCAATGACCTCCAGCACTATGTCAGCTTCCATTGTAGGCCGATGCACCTACAAATGCGGTGGTCGTCTGCTAAAATTGAGAGGACTAGTGAAGAGAGGATAGTGAGGAAAGACGAGTAGTTTCCCCTTTGTTTGTGTAGAGGTTGAGTTAAGAAGATAAATAAGAGCGGGTGAGATGCGGCTGAGTTGCTTTAGGTTGTGTACTCATGGTTTAAGGAGGGAGGCCCGCTGTTCCGAACCGACCAGCACAATCTTGTGGTCGATTTCTGGTCTTGCAAGAGCAGATGGTAGCCGTTTTGTCTGTGCCACTGTTCACAGCAGCGAATTGCGCATTGTAGACTATCTTCTCATTCCTGTGGGTGGGCGCCGCACTGTCCAAGTCTAAACCATGCCAATTGCAATGCTTCGCCTGCTGGTAGAAATCATGGTCGTACCTACACAGGCCTGTCAGGATTTCATACTTGGTCGTCTTATTCAGTGCCGAATGTTGGCAAAGGTGAATTATGGCAGCAAACCCTTTCGAGACGCCATGTTTATTATCCAGGTACCGACGATTCTGAAACATCCCAGAAATCATTCAGGTATCCCATTGCGATACAGCAAACGTCTACCGATTCTCGTTAGATATAGGCGAGTATGCGCTGAAGCCAAAATAGGTTTGAAAACATCATATTGTCCTCCACTGCCTATCCTCGAAAGACGTTGCGCATGACCATGAGTTTGCCACAATCCAGAAAGTAGTTCTCCTCTTATTGAGCGGAGCCGGGTAGTCGTTTCTGCGTCATTCTGTCTCTTCCTATATCATACAGCTGCATTGACTGCCACCACTGCCCATGTACAAGATCTTCTCTTCCCAAAAGTCATGACCACATCCTGAACGCCATTGAATGATCTGAATATCATAGTTTTTCCGTTGTCTGCCCCGAGGCTACATTTGTGACTGGGGTTCCGGGTACGACATCATCGAAATTGTCCTGGGCGACTGCCAATATCGTGTAGGCGTCTGTTGAAGATGTTAGAAGTGCATAGTTTGAGTCGAGCATGTCTGGGATTACGCACAAACAGCGGTTGTAAAGCCTACGAGGGCGGCGCCGGTTGCCAGGTTTCGGAATAGGAATGGTCGGCGGGCTCGAATGAGAGCAGCGGACTGGCGGAAGTGCTGGTCGTAGTACGAGGATCGCGGGATGCTGTGGGGTGTCAGTATTGAATAGGGTGCATACTGTGCAGCAATGAGACGTACAGTGGCATTGTGGGTGAGTTGCGTGTCTGGTCACTATACTGCAAGCAGTAGTCGGAGGGGTCGTCTTTGTATTGCCGCAATGCCAGTAGTCGTCGTGCGGCTCTTCCAGTCACCTGCAGAAGACCCTGGAGTTTCAATGCACTGCAAGTTCGTCTTGCGACGGACCAACACCATCTTCTCCATGACCGCAACATCTACTACACCACCAACAACAACAACGCGCAACATCTCCGACTCCCCCTCTGCTCATGTTGAACTGATCAAACGCGTGATTTACCATTGAAGTCTCCTGGTGCAATAGCTGGACACGCGCGCAGAGAATGCTGCGAGCGCGGTCAAACACTAGCAGCCATCATTGATTTCATCCCCACGACTTCACTCCCTCTCCCCAGCTCCGAGTCTTTCTTTGAATCGCGACAAGCAGGCGGTTAGCTGTAGCAAGCAACCATGGCTTCTCAGATCGCTTCACTCAACCAGGCCCGCGCACTGGCTCTCGCAGACCCCTCCATGTACTCAAAAGTCCTCCCTGCTGTTCTGCCTATTCTCAACTCCAGCAACCCTAACCTCTCGCCTGAACTGAAGTCATGGGGAGCAGATTTCCTAGCAGAGATCTTCTCGTCGCCCATTCTCTCTGCCGACGACAAACAGAGCATGGTCGTTCAGGTTCTGCCTGTGCTACGTGAATTCTTGGAGCTCCCTGGTGGACAGACAACAACTCCAATCGACCAAATACGCACCGTCAAGAGTGCCTTACAAACTGTCGCAAGTGTCTTCCCACTGGTCTTCAGATATACGTAAGTTTCAAGCCATTCTCTCAGCCCGATTAGGTAGTCTCTTCCTACGCAGCTCGTGATTGTGCCAGTAACTCTTGCTCCTCCCATTTTCTTTGCCTTCGTGCATTTCTAAAGCCTTTGCATCTCTGACTTGCTCTCGTTCTTAGCATTCGCAACCCCGATAATCCTCAACCATGGCAGAATATGGCTGCTATCAAGTCCATGATTCTCCGCAGGATGGACTCGGAACTACCAGGCGTACGGATATGCTGTCTCAAATTCGTCGAGCGTGTCGTCCAGACGCAGACACCAGGCCAGATCGCGGATCCTCGAGTAAGTATACCCTATTCTCTGTTATGCTGATGCCTCTGAACTAACGATATACACAGCGCCCTGACCAAAACGAAGTATCCCTTGCCCTCGTGCCTGTAGACCATCCCATAATACCGTATAAAAACCTCGAGGCCGAAGCTCACGGCCTTCTCGATCGCGCATTGAGTATACTTGAGGAAAACCAGAGGTCAGTCATGGTGGATGATAACAGTGGCATGATACTGACTAGACACAGTGATGCACTACTTGTAACGGCAACTCTCAATGGACTGGGTGGACTAGTTCGATTACGCCCGACGATTGCGAGCAGGATCATCAATGCTATAATGAACTTCAATCCCTTCAAACTCGCCAACTCGCCAATGACTTCTGCGAATAAAGTCATGATCAAGTCCATGGAAAAGACTGTGGTCGTTTTCTTGACAAATGTCCTCAAGAGAAATCCACAGACTCCACTCGCTCCCAGAATTGAACAGCATATTTTACGTCTGCAACAAGTGCGTAAAGATATCATGGAAGGGTCTGGTCTCAAACGACCGGCTGCCGACGCGCCGACAGATGGCTTGGACCAAAACAAACGACAGCGCTTGGCAGCCGACGTTCCACAGAAGATTGCTCCTCCTCCACTACCACCGGGACCTGTCAGCTATGCTCAATTGTTCTCGCTCACACAAGACCTGACTGCCTTGAACACGAATGTCACAGTGATTCCGATGCCGCTTGCCGCGAGATCTCTTGTCAATTTGCTTAAATATCATGTGGACAATAATCAGCTGAAGCACGCTGTCAATGCGATACGAGAGCGAATTTTGAATTTGAATGCACCGGCCCCGCTACCACTCAGCGAGCCATCACCCCTCGATGATGAAGATGATGACTACGAGCCCGATTATCAACCAGAGGATGCTGAGCAAATCAAGAATCGACTGGAGATGGATTCGCCCGAGGAGACAAAGCTGAGACCAAGTGCAGAAGCTGTAGGACCATACAAGCTGCCACAGCCTCCACAATTATCGCTTGAACAAAACCAGTCTCTCGCTTTGGCAAACCTAGATAGGATGTTCGACACTCTGGCCCAACTCTTGGCGTCCCAAGAAACACCAGATCATGCAAGAGGATTCCAGGAGCCAGTTGTCCGTGGTGCGTTAGATAAGCACTCCTATTTCCGGCTGATAGTAAGAGTTGCCATTAGACCTGTCGCTGGTGTTGAAACTGCCCAAGACTATCGCAGTAAAGAACAATTATGCACTGTCGGCGACCACATCCGGCAACGCCTCCTGTCTTTCATCCTGCTGGACTGGAACAAACGGATAGCGAATGCCGTGACTTGGTTCAATGAAGAGTGGGAGAATGAGCAAACAATATGGAAAACATACACGGAGAAGCTTGGCAGCGTCAACGGAAGTGGAGATGTCAAAGCTCCAGAGCCTCCCAGACATTACAAGAAATGGGTCCTAAGGTTCCTGGAGGATCTGTCTGCCTACTTGGGAGGCGGAAAGAGCGATATGCGTATTCTCGTACGTTTTGTGTCGGAGATACCACATCTGGACGCAGATATCGTCAATAGAGTGGCCACGCTCGCGCAGGATCCAGAGAGAACGATGATAGTTGGAGCGGCGCTACGGTATCTCATTCAGTATCGACCGCCGGCCAAGGATTTGTGCTTGGACGCTTTACAAACTGTCTGGCAACGTAAGTTACGGCGATGATGAGGTTGTGAGATGGCAGACTAACATTTGTTAGTGGAACGAACAGCGGAGGGGCCAAATGCCAAGTTGCTGAAATTCATGAGACCTAAGTTTGTGGAGCAAGCATTGCAGCAAAAAGCTGAGCCGGTGGAGGCCGCAGTTTGAGGGATGAGAGATGAAAGGGAAAGTGTAAAACAGAGAAGGGTTGAACTAGGGGTTCATTGTCTCTGCTGGATTGTATTACTATGTAGGCCGGGACAGTCATCTGGTTTGACTCACTACATGGGCTGGGAAGGACTTTGTGTGTAAAACCAACGCGTACGTATGGTTATTGCTGGCTATTCTCAGCTACGCAGAAAAGAGCGATGTTTCGCTGATGCGTGGTTCATAAAGATGGACGAGAATGCGAGATCATCGTGTTTCATTACATTCATACACTTTTGTGACCTTCATATGCTCGTATGGGTATCGTTCCAGCAATTCTACCGCCTGCTCCGAGGTTGTTTTTACCAAGATTCCCAGTCATTCAGCCAAACTTCCCGTTGCAGCTTCGTGTGAAATGGTTCATGGACAGATGCAAGGCTCCATCACGAAGCCATCACAAGCCACTACACAGTATTTCCCCCCTCTTCACCACCAGAATCCATCAGTCACGTCACGTCACCATCGCCTCACCCTCACCCTCACCCTCACCCTCACCCTCCCCTTCCTCTCCACCCTCTTCCTCCTCAACCTCCTGCCACCACAAGAACGGTCCCAACCCTGTCTGCGCCATACTGCCTATAATGGTATAACAGACCGGTTTCACCACTGCTTCTGCATCGTCACCATTTTGGGCAGTGGCACCAGTGAAATTCGGTTTTTGAGGGGTGAGGTCATGCCATATTTCTCGTTCGACGCGGAAACGCACTGGTTCGTTTACGTCGTAAAAACATTCTATGCCGTCTTCTGTGGTCCAGATCCAGACGAGTTGGGAGTCGCGGATTTCGCTATGAGAAAAGAGGAGGTTAGTGAGTATTTTCGGTGTAGGGTCTGAGTTATCAAAAGATTGGTGGGGAGCGTGCTTTCTTTTTAGGGGAAGGTTTGTAAGTAATTCGAGTGTAGAGGTCTGGGTGAATCAGAGGGAGTGAATTCTGGGTTTGATGCAAGACAAGGAATTGGAAAAGAATCGGGATTGTCTATTCATAGCTTTGCTTAGGTAGGAAAGCTTGTTTGGAGGATTTTTGGTACTTACCATGTGGAACCCTCGAAGAGTTGGTCTGCTGGAATCCAGATGTCGCTGAAAAAGTCGACGCCAACTATTTTGTGTTTAGTAATGTGTTGTCTTGAACTGGGCGGAAAGTTTTACTTCGTATACCGTCAGGTGAGGAACTGTCTAATATCGTGCCTGTGATGATTTCGCCTTTGAAGGGTCGGAATACGAGGATCCGGAATTTGACTGTCTTTCGTTAGGTTTTATTACATCGGACCATGGAACAGAAACTCTGGAGAGAGCGCGGGATTCTCAAAGATCTCTAGCTGCCTTTCGGCTGCCAAACTCCGTCTTCAGTTCCAGTAACTCAGTCAACCTCATTTTTTTGTGCTGGAAAATTTCTCTGGCTCGAAGAGACACACACCAGAATCCCACGCCTCTATCCGGGATTTCTACTACATGCTATATCAGGAGTCGTGAGGATACAGACCATTGACGTTGACGAGACCATCACCCTGGCTGATCAGCCCATCGCCAATTTTCAGCATGTCCCAGAAACATATGCAGAGACCAACTTGCTGCAAGACCTTCACGCAAGCATCAATTTCGTGTTACCCATTGGCTAAGTTATTCGTTCAGCCTACTTTATTCGAATATTTTCTATTGATGTTGTCTTCGAGGGCTTCGTCGTGGCTTTTCCCCAAATCCTGGGGCTTGATTTGGATCAAGTCGGACATAGTAGCCTGTAGGTAGATGTTAGCATTCGGGTAATACATGGATGTGGAATTGAGCTCATGACAATGGAGGTTGCCAGAGCAAATGAATTCTCACCAGAGTGAACATGGCGCCGAATTGTGAGAATGAGGCTCTTCGGTGGGAATGATGGGCGCAGAAATTAAATATACGTGTGAGAAGTGTGTTTTCGATATTGTCGGTATACGATGTGGTGTCTGGGTTGTGACTGGTCGAACGAAAGAAGCTTCCTCGAGCTAGGGGCACCGAAAGACCCTTGTCGTGGTTCCCTTGCGTTGTTGAAGCTCACGAGTCTGATTGTCACTGACATACACAGTAGTTCTACGGCAAGCTCTCCGCTGCTCCTTTCTCGCCAGAAGAACCACCATCTTAATCAATCCTAGGTGACCTCCTCTCCCGCTTGACCACCAGCTGCTTGCAAGGTACTGCCGAATGTAAACAACTTCACGCTGCTACCACGACCAAGACTGACAGTATCCAGATCTCGAAGCCTCACATTCTCGATATCCTCACCCCTCGGCGCTGCTTGCCTCGGATACGCGATTCAATGTAACTACACCTTCACTATCTCAACATGAATCCTTTTATATACGCTCCTCCTCCCCCTCCTCCGCCAACAGCTCAAGCTCCTCCCCCACCACCAGAGCATAGCCGTGGAGGATATGGTGGTAATACCAACAATCGTCGTGGAGGAGGACATCCTCGCGGTCGTGGAGGAGGCTTTCGTGGAGGCAATCGTGGTGCTCCTCACGGTCACAACAATAATTTCAACTCTCGCGCTTCAGCCAATGCTACACCCATTGGACAGCCTCAACCTCAGCCTCCCTCCTACTCACAAGGTCTACCCACCTATCCTCAATGGCAGCAGCCAGCTGTCGCTCAGCCGCAAGCATTTCATCAGCCCCAAGCTGGAGCCATGTCATATCCCCCATCATACTATCCCCAGACTGCTGCACAAATTACGTACACACCTCCAACTCAACCGCCGAATCATAACCCCTACTATGGGTACGGTGGCGCCCAACCCTCTGCACAATACCCCCCTCCCCAAGTACAACCACCGCCTTTAAATCACCAGGCCCGTGGTGGCTTCAATCAAACATCTTTCAAGAGCAATGGCATGAACTCATTTCAAGGCCCTCCCGCACAACGAAACGGCTTCAACAACCGCAAGCGTAGCTTTGGCGCGCATAACTCGAATCAAGCAGCTGAGTCAAAACCAGAGAAGAAACCAAAGGTCGCAACCGCACCTGCAGTACCCGCATTCGGGGCCGACATCGTTGGGGCCATCCCTCTTCCGCCTCGACCAGACTGGGTCTCTGCCAGAGGCAAGAACAACAACAGGAAAAGGGGCAGGAAGAACAATACCCTCGGTCTTACGCCAGGTAGTGATGTCTACGATGCACCTGAAGAGGACATCGATGAAGAGGCAGAATTTGCCAAGCGTGTTGGGGATTTGGAAGTACTGTTCGTGACATCCCGTTTCTCTAGCTATGAATGTGAAGACTGACAGGATATAGCGAATTTGAGCATAGAGGAAGGAAGATCTCTCTTGCTGGAGAGGCTGAGCGAAATGCATATTTAGCGGAGCGCAGAGCGAACTACCCCACTCAGGCCCGAATTGCCGAAAAACAGGCCAAGTTAAAAGCGGAGAGAGAAGCTCGAAATGAGAAGAACAAGCAATTGAAGCTCGAAGCCAATGCCAAAAGGCAACTCGATAAGGCCTCCAAAGATGGCAAAGTCAAAGGTGCTAAGCCCGCGAAGTCGAAGAAGGAGCCTGTCGCAGTAAAGTCTAAAGATGATGGCGGCGCGTCTGAGCCAGCTTCTAGCTCCAAAGACCCGAAAGTTCTAGTCGCATATCTCGAGGAGCAGCTCAAGTCTGCGCCAGACATGCTTGTTGCTTATCTTGGCGAGCAATTGAAGCAGGCCAAAGATGCCGTGGCTGCTGCCTCGGCAGCTTCTCGGGAGCCTGTCGAACAAGCGGAAGATGCTTCGAGCTCAGACGGTTCCTCAGCGATGAGCGAGTCCGACTCTGATAGCGATGCCCCTCCGGAAGAGACTTCAATTAGGCCCACTGCTCCTGTCAGTGTTCCGCCTCCAAAACGGGAGGCTCCAAAAGCCAGGACCAAGCAGATTTGCCAAAACTTCCAGAAAGGGCGTTGTAAGTACGGCGGAAGGTGCAGGAATTTGCACGAAAGGAAGCCTAAAGCTGCCCCGAAAGAAGCACCCAAGCCGCCGCGGAAAAGTTTACATGAAGTGGTGAGTGTCTGTCCTACCACGCATCAATACATTTTGGCTGACATAAATCTAGATGGTGGAGAATGAAAAGAAGCAGGAGGCTTTAGAAGGCGTCAAGGTGATCAAATACCTTGGATCGATGGGTTTCTTCACGTGAGGTAAGTGCCCACATTTCAGCGTTGCTTATTTGATTTTTCATCTAAGCGTTGGAGATGAGATGAGCGTCTTGCATAATACGAGTGAAGTGATGACTCTTTGGTCATGATAAGGGGTCCAGAGCAGGTGAGCTATGATTTCGAATGTGGAAGGAAAAAGCGGAAACATGATGCTGGGGAACTGAGCTGTGAGATTTAATACTATTAGATCCTTTATTGATCCAAGCTTGAAGAGGGATAGGATGGGCTGGACAGTAGCGGATGAACGTGGAGATTGACATCAAGTCAGTGAAAAGAATGCTTTGTAGCTGAATGAGACAAACAGCTACCAGATTGTTCACCTGACTTCTGCTCCTTTCACTTGACGCCTCAATGCAGTCTTGTTCTTGCTCATAGACTTTTGACCAGACCTGAGAAATGTGTTATTCCCCTACTATAGAAACTGCCATAGCGAGCCTAACACACAAACCTAATCAACCTTGAAAGAGACGGTGGCTATGAGAGTTTTTAAACGTTATTACTCTACCACTACCATAATATACAACATAATGATGGAGCAAACCCACCGGGGTACGAGAACGATATCCAGATTATATTCTTACGCAAGGGTACAAGCGTACCAGAAATTTAGAATCGCTAACTATAAAATACCTCCCTCATACTGCCCTCCTATTCTTCTCCTCGATATTCTTCCCCTCATCCCAAATCAAACAAGACCTGTTCCAATATTAAATTAAAGAAACATAATGAAAGTCATCTACCTCGCGGCCTTTTTGGCCGCCAGCGCAGTAGCGATACCCGTACCCACACCCCAATACGACCTCGAGGATATCTCCGCACCCATCGTCATGGACGGAAAGTGGCGTGTATTCGAAGGGTACCCAAAAATACCGATGTATGAACCCGGTGTAGATGGACAGAGTTGGAATTTCGACGATTACTACCCTGGACCTATAGCGGAGGATACGGATGAGGATAAGGAGGAGAAGAGAAGTATTAGGGTTTTAGAGAAGAGGGGTAGTAAGTTTTCTTTTTCTTTTCGGAGGAACTTACTAATATAGATCCTTTTCTAAAGGTATTTCCTCGGGAGATGAGCAGCAGCAAGTTAGAAAGATAGCTATCGAAGAAGGCGTCCATAACGAAGTTAAACACGACGGTCTTTCTAGCTATCTTCTCAAAGAGACATTGGATGGTGGGGACAAAGGCGATAATAGAAAGGTCAAGGAGAGGACGGCGGACAAGGGAAACGACAAGAACGAACACGATAATAAGGAAAAGGTGGAGATCAAGGAGAGGAACTGGCTTAATGCTCTAGCCGAATGGTTTACGTTTCCATTCGGCATGGCACAGATAATAACTACGCATTCCTAACTTTTCCTGCAACAGAGAGGTGATTCTGAAACGATGAATTACTATTAGCCAATGCCGCTTATTGTACGTACCACATGCAGCCGTAGCCACAAATCTATCATCTACCTACGTGCGTACAGAAGAATACTGCAACACAAAAATGACAATGAACGCGATCTGGGAATCATACCGAGACATCTCAAAAGCAGCAATTTCACTACGGGATTTCCCCGTCCTTCATCTTATTCCTCGTGGCCCTTCCACGTCCTCCACTTTTCCGACGCACAACAGAAAGACATTTTCTAATCGTCCTCAAAGAAACTCAAAATAGCCTTCACGCCCATCGGACCCAGTCCATGCGGCGGGTAACAGATATAACTCGGATCATCTTGCGCCCCCAACTTCTCTCGAAACTCCGTCTTCTGCGTCAACTTCAACTCCGTCGCAATGGCATGATACGCTTTGCTTAACATCTTGACCTTTGTTCCCTTCAGGTTATGTCCAGTTGTGAATTTGGCGCTCGCGCCACCACCAAATGTGACATTCGTACATCCGTCCGCTGCAACCCGCTTCAAGGCATGAATGACAATGGACTCGATGGATCCCGAAGGTGCTCCTGGGAAATCGAGTGAGTATTTGACTTGCCAGCCGTGGTCGGGAGAGAGTTGAGCAAGAATGGTTAGGGCGCAGATTGTTCCATCTTTGTCAATGGCGTACGAGTATAGTCGGTGTTCGATGTCTTGCCATGGGCGGATGTTTGTGAGATGGACTTGTTTGCCCTTGCGACCCTTGAGCCAGTCCTCCACCCTCGCGTCGATTTTGCTGCGCAGCTCTTGAGGAATATCCTGGCCGAACGGGATGTCGATGATTTTGACGCCTTCTTTCTCTGCGTGGCGGATCTTTCGCTGCACGTCAGGGTCTTTGTTTGCAGGGTTGTTGGATGGGTCAAGACGTTGCTCGGCTGCGACGGAGAAGGTTCGCCAGTTGAACTTCTCTGCTAGAACTTCCTCGGCGTCTGCCCCTACTAGCAGCCAGAGTGGTTTCAAGTTCGTCTCTTTCTTGATGAATCTCAAGTATCCAGCCATTGTCTTTGCGTATTGTCCAGCATGGCATAGAGGATCACCTATGGTGATGGCGTATCCGTCTTGTGGCACATACCCAACAGCTGCGCCAGTAAAATTGTCTCTCCAGATCTGTGTACGTGGCTCCAGCCAACTGGTATTGGTGGCATCGCCATAGTTGGCAATGAGCTTCTCAATAGGCTGGAATTCCATGGAGGCAGTAACACGGTCTTTGCCTTCCCAAGGTGGATGCATGGTGCTGGCTTCGGGATGTCTGAGCTGCTTGATGACAGGTTTGGCGGGCAACGATTTTGGATCTCTTGGGAACAATGTGCCGGCTCGAATGTCTCCAAGCTTGAGCAAGAGCATGAGCATGCGCTCGAGGCCGATTCCTCCTCCTCCATGAGGTGGTGCACCCCATTCAAATCCTTCCATGTATTCCGTCATTGAAGCTGGGTCAACATTGTTCTTATTGAGATTTTCGAGCAGAGTTGGGGCATCGTGGATACGCTGACCTCCTGATAATATTTCCTGGCCTCGCAAGAAAATGTCGAAGGAGTTGGTGACCTTGGGGTTGTTTGGATCTGGCATGGCATAGAATGGTCGAGCAGTAACCGGGAACTTGTCTAGAATGTAATAATCGGTCTTGTACTTTTCCTTGACGAGGCGTCCAAGCTCGATCTCACTTCGCGTGTCCAGATCTTCATCCTCAGGGAGTGAATTGCCATGTTCGTCCTTCCAACCAGAGTCGTTGAGCAATCGAATTCCCTCTGCGAATGGAAGTCTTGGAGTCTCCTCAATCCAAACCAAGTCCTCGTGTGGAAACTGTCGCTTGACGTGTTCGATCTCATCTCGGTAACGCTCGTAGACACCGGCGAATATGTGCTTGAAGGTACGATCTAGCGTTGTGAGGACTTCGTGGTAATGCTCGTCGATAGCCATTTCTAGATCGAGGCCAGTGTACTCTGTCATGTGACGATGGGTGTTGCTATTCTCGGCACGGAAGACCGCGCCGACTTCGTAGACGCGTCGGAAATCAGCAGAGATACACTGCTGCTTGGCCAGTTGCGGCGACTGGGCAAGAAAAGCGGGCCGACCGAAGTAGTCAACCTTGAAGACACTTGCACCAGACTCGGTGGCACCACCCTGTAGCTTTGGCGTGTGGATCTCAATGAAGCCCTGGGAATCGAGGTAGCCTCGGAAAAGGTTGCAAATCCCAGCCTGAACACGGAAGATACCTTGCGATGCAGCAGTACGCAGATCCAAGATGCGGTTGGCCTGACGAACACGCTCTCCAACTCGTTGACGATGTTCGCCCTCCTTCTCAGCCTCCGCCTTGGTGATGGACATTTCGTGAACGGTGACAGGCACCGGCTCAGATACTCTGGCTTCCACGTGTAATGCATGAATTGAGATCTCGCAGTCGTGTATCGACGTCGAAATGACTTGGCCCTGCTTGGCCTTCACCTCCTGGACAACTCCTTCCACCAGCACCACGGACTCGACATCAATGTGCTCGGCCCAGTAGACAAAGTACGCAGAGACAGGTCCGTGCTCTTGAAGGACACCCTGAATTGTGGCAGTCTGCTGGCGGAGTTCAAAGAAGACAAGCTTCGCGCTCATCTTGCGGACGTTGTGGATCCGACATCTGAACTTGATGCTTTTGCCGATGTCCTTCGCAGAGACCTGTCTCAAATCGTAGCGCTGCTCGTGTTTCCATTCGCCAGCGTAGTTGTTGATCGGCAACTCGCCATAGAGTGCTCGCATCTCAGGTGTATCTTCCTCCTTTGCACGCTTTTCCATGTCCAGTCTCCGCTGGGCCGCGGCCTCTTCGCGCTGCTCGACCTCTCGCCTATGCTGCTCTTTTTCGGCCTGCTTCTCTGCCTTCCGCTGCTGGTTCTTGCTCATCCGCTCTCCCTCTCGATTCAACGGCATGTCTGAATCATCGCTAGACTCATCTTTCAGGCCAAGCTTCTCTTTGATGGCTCGCACAGGGCTGTGAGCCACGCTCGTGCTCGAAGTGGCATTCTTTTGTCTGAGAGAGGCTCGGTGAAAGAGGCCGCTCGCGCGAGGAGACGAACTGCGATCGTAGGTTGCAGAAGAGCGAGGATCACGGTCGAAGGTGGCGGAGGCTCGAGGGTTGTTGGATGGAAAGGTAGCCGACGCTCGTGGAGATGACTGGCTGGCGCTTTTTGTGTCGATGACGGTAGTGCTGCCATTGGGAGGACTGATGATGCCAGACTCGTTGTCGCTGGGCAGGTTGCTAGCAGGTGGGCTGCTGTGGTTGCTGCCGCCGGACTTGAGCTTGCTCAAGGCCTTCTTGAGAGAAGACATGGCGGGTTCGGTCAGGGTGTTCTGACGAGTGAAGCCAGGCGCCGTCTATCGAGGTGGGAGGAGAGGGGATTTGGGGATTTGAGGAAGGGAGAGGAATTAGTCAACAATGGTGAGCGTGTGTCAGCGGTGAGAGCGGCGAGTGGTTTTATTGTTTGGTTTCGATAGGCGACGGTCAATAGTGAAGGCGTCTAGCGGCGCGTGCTAATAAGGTATAGAACACGGGAATACCACAGTATGTTAAAGCGTCGTGACAGTGACAGTGAGAGTGACGGACGGGTGCAGTGACAGCAGTGGGATGGGAGTTAATTGATTGTTTGTACCAGTCGGGTACTGTTATTACCTAGGACAGTCTCTGAGGTCGTACCTTTCTCTGCCTCACCCTCACCTTCGAATTCACCCTCACGGCTGGAATATCAAACCCACCGGCATTGGCACACGTAGCTGGTCATCATTGCTAAGCACAAGCCACGGAAGCGGAACCAAGGCTTGATCCGATTAAACTTGCTGGCGCCACACTAATGGCTGCATGCAGGGAATGGCCGTTTGATATTATATCATACTTCTACTCCCAGTCGGAGTACTCGGTACAGTACAGTATTATATTATATGCGGATGCTATTTCCAAATCCCATGGTAGGCCTTCCAATGGCCTCAGGTTGCTCGTCTCGGGACCGCTGCTGACCGCATGAAGCACCAACCAAGCCTAAGCTTCCAACCTTTCTCCCGTCTTCTGCTCCCCTTCCCTCCAAATCTGCACATACAACGGCGAGCGAGAAACATGGCAGAGTGTGCGCGGATGCTCACGGGTCACGTCTCAACAGTCCAGCTCAATCCGTTGTATCGACACTCAGGCTAGCTGATCGATGTTTCCATTCCATTCCTATCCGGACTCTTGAGGAAGCGAAGCCCGTTCCGCAGGACTTCCTATTTGTCCGTGGATCGGCTCAATAAAGAGTTGGATGGGATGGACGACCGCTTCATGGACTGTCAAACATTGCGCTGCATCGAGAGCTATCGTCGTAACCTTCCTTGGTAAAGATTCGCAGAGGACCTGGTTGATACAGCGGAGGTAAGATTGCTGTCACTGCATCCCGAAAACAAGATCCATCAAAATGATGGCGGGTGTCAATCATCACACAAAAAATCCGGTTTCAATTCCACGTCCAGCTCTCAAAGGCTCCATCTTGGATCTACAACTTTTTTCCTGGCCTGGCGATACATGTCGTCAGATGATCGAAGCAAGGTATTCTCATGACCCCGATTTTCACTAGGTTGCGGCGCTGTGGCTTCGTTCCCACCGGAGTTCTCAATCATCGGCTCCTCGAAAATCCGAGACCTCGAATAATTCACGACAGCAGAATTGTTATTGTCTCGCAAACTCCTCATCAATCACCTCAAATTGCTGGGGATCGCCATTATTCATCCATCAATGCAGCTCGCGTGATAATTCTACCTCCGCCGCTGCTTCGCTGTTTTGTCCGAACCCTCCCCACCCATCGAACTCATCCGCAAATTTGACCGCAGCCTTGAGAAAGAATGCCCCACTATCCGCCCACGTCTCCGCCGCCTCCTTCATCGCCCTCACCCCCTTCACATAATGCGCATCGAGCGAATATTTACCTGTCAATGCCGTCTTGACCACCCATTCCCATGTCCGACCTTTGACATCATACTCTTCAATATCCTTGATTTCCATGGTAGGTCGTAGCTGTGCAATGTAGACGGAAATGGAGAATAGCCACCATTGGCGAACCAGTGGGAGCTGAAATTCTGCTGGAACGAGAGGGAGCAATATTCGCACAGCGTGTGAGCTTGTGAGAAGGTGAACAGCAAAGAAGTCATGTTTGTTGTCAGATCCTTGTGTGCCGCAGACTAAGATCGCTGCGGCGGCTTTTTGAGAGTCCTCGAACTGCTTTTGTGGTGAGGTTAGTTCCCACGCATTCCAGTATTCGAGAACGGCCTCTTCTTGCTTTTCAAAGAGAGGTTCGATGTTATCCGAGTTTGGGTGTGAGAAGAGGTCGAATCGCTTGTCTTGAGCGATTTTGGATAATAATTCCAGAGGAGAGTTGCTGGCGAGGCTTGGACTTGCTGGTTTGGTGTAGGATGGATCGTCGATGTATTTCGACATGAAATTATGGAAGCAACATGCAAGAGCAAGCGCTTCGATTGCGATCGTCCTGCATGAGAGTTCGTAGCCGTATCCTAAATGTATCAAAGGGTGTGCCACTGGTCGACATCAGTCTTGCCCGTAGGACTCAATTGAGAAATACTCACATCCGCAAATCATGTTATTGATCAATGGCTTGTCTCCTTCGAACAAGTACGCTTTGAGCAAATCCCTCCAGTCATAGCCATGTTGAACCAACTGATCCTCGAAGTAGTCCACAAAGGCTCGTTGATACCTGCTCAAACATTAGCCTTTGAATATCTCGTGACAGAGTTGACTTCACTCCAATCTCTACAAGAACGAAACCAGACGCCCAGAACACTGAAAAAGAAAAAGAAAAAAGAAACACTCACTCCCTTTGCCCCAACCACCTCCTCCACTCCGCCCCCTCTCCCCCAACCTCCCCAGGACTATCCCTCCACCCCTCCAACCCCGCACTCGCTCCCTCATAAACATCATTCAAATGCTCCCCACTCGCCCCCAACAAATAAGCGCTCCCCAAGATATGCGGCGCATGATTGGCAAACTGTAAACCGTGGTAGATGATGGAGTGATTGTAATGGTTGGCTTTTAGCAGGTGTTTGAGCGTCCGCGATCGTTTGTCCGGGAGCGTTTCAATGTCGTGGACGGCGACGTTGGGGAGGCTTATTGGACGTGTGTGCAGGGCGGCGAGGGTGTTTGTTAGGTAGGAGAGAGGGTTGGACCGGTGGAGGAAGGAGAACATGTTCGGTGCCAGTGGTGGTGTATGCTTGAGTGAGTACTACTGAACGGTGAATGACGGGATGACGAGATCTTTGTCGAATGATGAGGTAGTTGATGCCAGAACCCAGCGTTGGTTTCAAAATCAATTCCTTTCGAGTTTTTCTTTACAGTCGCAATGTTTCTTTGTTTTGTTGGGGTGGTTGTTCAGAGATGATCGGACGATGGAGTGATTCAAGTTAAGAAGCGGAGGCCAATTTGGGCAGCTGACTTGAAGTTCCACAGTTCAACGACATTGCAATTCAGATTCATAAAATTTCAGAAGACTGTCAAGATAATGGTTTAACAGTCGTGATCGCTTCTCCCATATTTGGTTGTCCTTATCAAGCAGACACCTAGCCTCCAGGACGAACCGTCTGGGCAAACAATAGCCAACAACATCCTCCGAGAATCGCGCTCCAAACCATCGCATCCAAGTCCACAAGAGCTTAGGCCTGGAATACCATAAAATATTTATCAAATCAGTACTCTTCGCCATCGACTACATCATCCAGAGTGTCTGCTGCTACCTCTTCATAATCTGGGAGTCTTGTTAGAATACCGGGCAACCCCACAGGTTTGATGGTCGGAGACATACCTTTCTCAAGAGCTGCAAGATCTTCGCGGGCCTCGGAAAACTCGCCTTCCTCCATACCTTCTCCAACGTACCAGTGAACGAAGGCACGCTTGGAGTACATAAGATCAAACTTGTGGTCAAGGCGAGACCAAGCTTCTGCAATAGCAGTTGTGTTCGAAAGCATGGAAACGGACCGATCAACTTGGGCAAGCTCGCCGTTGGGAACGCGGACTGGCTTCTGGTAGCTAATCATCGTGAGTATTATCGACAAGATTCAAGCATCACCATGACTTACTTGATTCCCAATTTAAAACCAGTAGGGCACCATTCTACCAAGTTAAAAGAGGATTTTGCCTTCAGTGCCGCAATCGCGGCTGTACAATCACGAGGAACAACATCACCGCGGTAGAGCAGCGCAACAGCCATGTACTTGCCATTGCGTGGGTCGCAAACCACCATCTGATTGTTTGGCTCGAAGCACGACAAGGTCAACTCGGAAACCTTGAAGCTCTCGTGAGAGCTCTTCTGGGCCGAAACAACAGGTGCATAGGAAATCAAGGGATAATGGATTCGCGGATAGGGCACCAGGTTGGTTTGGAATTCGTTGAGATCGACGTTGAGAGCGCCATCGAATCGCAGACTTGTCGTGATAGAGCTCACCACTTGAGCAATGAGGGAGTTGAGATGCTCGTAGTTGGGACGAGGAATTCCCAAGTTACGCTGGCATATATCATAAACCGCCTCATTGTCCACCAGGAATGTACAGTCGGAGTTTTCAATCGTGCTGTGGGTGGACAAAACTGCATTGTATGGCTCAACGACGGAGGTGGAGACGCGTGGTGCACTTGAAGTTGCGGAATTAGTCTACAGTTGCAATATGGAAGACGTGGTTACATACGGGTATACGGCGAATTCTAGCTTGCATTTCTTTCCATAGTCAGTAGCGAGGCGTTCGAGCAGGAGGGAGCCGAATCCAGAACCAGTTCCACCACCAAAAGAGTGAAAGATGAGAAACCCTTGAAGCGAAGAGCACGCATCTAGGTATTGTCAGCTCTAACCGTTGTATAGAATCGTAAGCCTTGCTCACCAGCGACTTTACGAATGCGGTCAATTACACTAGGGAACGTTAGCTCGCTCTATTCGGACTTCGCAGTTTCAGCCTTGCCCACCTGTCCACCAAGCCTTTGCCTACGGTGTAATGGCCTCGAGCGTAGTTGTTGGCTGCATCCTCCTTTCCAGAGACCAATTGCTCGGGGTGGAACAAATTGCGGTACTGTCCAGTTCGAATCTCGTCAATTGGCTGTATATGGTCAGCGATCACGTCGTTGGGCCTCGCCGTCTTTGTTGCAGCATACAGAAGGATCTAGGTCAACAAAAATAGACCGCGGAACGTATTTTCCACCTCCCGTCTCGTTGAAGAACGTGTCGAAGCTGCCTTCCTCTCCCAAGGTGGAATCAGGATCAGGCTTTCCATCGGGTAAGAGACCGTGTTCGAGCAAATAACTAAGCATCCATTGTGAGTCGTATGCGCGGTGTAGGTTCGTGTTCGTTTTCTTACAGCTCCCAAGCCGCATTTCCTAGTTGGATGCCAGCTTGGCCAACGTGTAAGTGGAGTACCTAGACTCAGAGTGAGCTCAATTCGCGGGGGGCCAGCAGTTTGGACGCGTCCAGAGCTCTCCGAGCGACATACCTCTCCACGCATTTTTGCGCTGTTCGAATGTGTCGCTGATGCGAGCAATTGAGCAGAGAGAAAATTGAAGATGGCGGTCAAGAGTACCTACCACAGTAGCTCTACCTGCCGGGCGCCCTGCAAACAGAGGTGGTGCCCGCAAATTAGCAGGGATTAGACGCGTTCTCCTTGCGGGACCTCGGGATGTTTTTTTGATTGGCCCCGGCATTTCTTTTGCTTTCTTCTTGGGGTTCACTGCATTATACCCACCACCACTGCCTCAGGAAAAGCATACTCCTACACTCAATTTGCCACAAAGGGCGTCTGGTTGCGATACTGGGACTCCAAATTGTGAGCTTCTGGGCTCACATAACATTTCAAACACTTACGACCCTGAAAAGGAATCGAAACCTGTGGCAAAAATGACGATATCGAAGTCAAGCTGCTTCTCATCCTCCATGACCATGCCCTTCTCGTTAAAGGATCGCAAAGGTCTCTCATTGAGGTTCACGATCTCGACATTGTCCTGATCCAGACACTCATAATAGTCGGCCTCCAAAGGTGATCGTTTAGTACCAAAAAGATATGGAGGCTCCAAGGGAGCCATCAAATCTCGTTTGACAGGGTTGCTCATCCTAGCCCGCACTTTCTTCGCCCAGAAATCGTATGCTGCTCTATTGGCTTTCTTATCCAGTGCAGTATCGTCGAATGCAAACAGGAAGTTGAAGCCACCACGCTGCCACAACTCCTCCCAAAGCTGCTCTCGCTCGTTTTCGTTCACCTCAAAGACTTTGCAGCCGCCGCGATTATAGGGGAGACCGGTGCGAGATGCGCGGCCAGCTCGAAACAGGTTGGGATAGAATGACTTGAGTTGAGCCTGTTCCTCTTTTGATATCTTCCTTTGCTGCATGGGGATACAGTAGCTTGGACGGCGCATAAACATAGTGAGTTGTTCGGCTTCTTTCGCGATCTCTTGCACTATTTGTACAGAGGTCGCGCCCGCGCCCACGACGGCGACCCTCTTAGCCTTTACGCTGAGGTCTTCCGGCCAAAATCCAGAATGATGAACAGCACCTTTGAAGCTATCCAGACCTGGAAAATCAGGTGTGTGCTTTCGATGAAGCAGTCCAGTGGCGAGAAAACGGTACTTGCAAGTTGCGATGTGCCCTGCTTCGGTTTTGACGGTCCATCTACCTTTTTGCTCATTCCACTCGGCGCTGTTGACCCTAGCGTCGAATTGGACATCTTTGCGTAAGCCTAAGGTCTTGTCGATGTGCGCAAAATGCATTCGAAGCTCTTTGTGATCGGGAAATCTCAAGCCATAGTCCCACTTGCGGTATACTTCTGGAATCGAGAGTTGATAGAATGGAAACTCAGAGTCCACGCGGGCACCAGGATATCTATTCCAATACCAGACGCCACCAAAATCGCTTCCAGCCTCGAAAGCCTTTACAGTGAGACCTAGTTGGCGAAATTTATGGATTGCGTAAACGCCTCCGAAACCTGGCGAGGTCTGTGAGTTAAATATTCCCAGAATTCGAAGGAGGTTTGCCTACCTGTCCCTACGACTAAAACATCGCAGTCTATTACTGTAGTCCCAGCTCCCTGAGACTGAGGCATTGCTGTGGATAATCTGTGAGAAAGGTGAAGTGGATTTCAAAGTTATGGTTTCCATTTCCAAGGCAGAGGTGTTTAAGAGCGTATGATGGATTAGAAGTACAAGGCCCTTGGTACGGAGGTGGTACGGACTAGCGACTAAGAACGGAACTGCCGTCGTAGCCTGCCATCGTATTGGTGGGTTTATAAAAAAACCGCTGAATGAGGCAGGCCGTCCGACTCAGTCTCGCTTGGCTATACTCGCATCTTAGCCACCTCATGATTCGAAGCGTACTGACAGAAACCACCGCTGACCTTGGAGTTCCGGTCTATCCAATTACGAGCGAAGGTATGATGGAGTTCTGCTTTCCGGGGTCATCTTCAAATCATGTTTATGCTCGAGAATGCAGGGATGGATAACGCGCAGTGTGGAGAACCTCGGTGCTCGTGTAGCACCTCTGTACCTCGTATTCAATAGCTTCAAGGTGGCACCTGAATGGCAAGCTCGCATGCAAGGAAATGAGGGGTTGCAAAGTTCAAGACGAGGGTAAAAGAGAAGTTGACCAGAAAGGGGCAGAACAGTCAATCGAGTCTGAGGTTCCTGATCGCTAGCGTGACTCAATATTTTGCCTGATGTCAAACAGGAGCCGGCCTCGTTTTCATCTCCTCCATCTTCTTGCTCGTCGTTCTAAGTCTTATCAGCTTCAAACAAGATTCGCATCCTCTTTGCTGTCATCGCCTGCTGAGCTCAGGCTTTTACTTTGGGAGTACTATCCATGCAAGCGTTCTTACCCTTCCATTTCCTGATCAATAGAACCTCTTCCAATCCCTTTCAATCGCTTTGCTGAGAACCTGTCAATTCGTCCTGGCAAAATCACATCTAGAATTGTTAGACAGCTATCAGAACCGATGTATAGTCGGATATACTTTTTAAAGGGTAGCTGTTCGTGGATTAGCAGTGAGTCTGCATTCCACGGATCAGCTGTTTCACTATCGACTGGAGAAAGTGTTTTAGGGGGAGAGGTATGGAACAAAGCTGCTATTTTGCGAAGCAAATCATTATGTGGTTGGGCTTCGAGGTCAGTATAGAAGAATTAGCATAGCGGAGGATTTCTTTTTGGATACCTATTATCCATACTACCGATGAGAAATTTTTTCAACTGAAAAGAAGTTGATATCTTGTAATGCATTTCAACAAGCTTCTGGTCTCCATCGCCCCAATGCGATTCAAGCCGCCATGACACCTCTACAAATCGTGTCCTCAAAGTGTGGCCACATCATTCATACTCATCTCGATCTCCGTGACCTGCCATTGGCATGAAATGTTCTCTCTAGCCTTGGAGGGGTGTGCAGTGGGTGGTGTCATCGTATTCAAACAGTGTGGCGAGTATATTCGTACAATCGGGATCGTGCGAACAAACGCGATAGCGCCTGAAATTGCTGCGCTACCAATTGCGCATCGTTTCGTGCAAATCATTTCTCATCCTTCAGTCATCATTGGTGCCTTGATCCTGAGTCTTCTACTTCGTAGTGCTCGTTGAGACCTTGGTCTTGCGGCCACCAAACTGCTGCAATAAGCTGCTTGCGGCTTTGCCCAGCGTCTGTGGCCTGTCATCGTCGCCATCAGCATGAACGCTCTTCTGTGGTGGATCTGCAGCCTGATTGCGAGCCTGGTTGACTGTAAGAGCGCTTCCTGATGTGGCAGCAAGAAAGGCTGGGCCCGTCAAGATGTCTTTGCCTCCAAAGCGGTCTGGAATCTTCGAAGCGCGACTAGGGCGACGAGTCTGGGACAACGAAGGAGGTGGCATAGAGTATGTCGCCGGGAGCTGAGAAGCGTTCAGGTCAACAGCGGCCAATGGCTGCGCTGTGTCGGGTTGGTGATGCGCACGCTTACGCTTGTTCTCTTGTGGCGCTGGCAATTTGTCAAAGTCGGAGGCTGAATAGCGCTTCCTGCGTGGGCGCTCTGCTATCAGGTTAGGACGCGATACTTTCCATCTAAGCAAGGTCGGGTACTACTAACCTTTACCGTCAATGACGTCGCTGCAGAGCATCGCCATCTTCTGTTTCCGTGCATAGTTCTCAAGTGTGCCCAGCTTTCCACTTTGCTGCCAACTCTCGCGCCACAACGTCTTGTCCATACCAGTCACTTGTTCCATCTCGGGAAGCTCATTGTCCTCAGTGATGGGGGAAAGAGCCAAAGTCTCGAGAGGAGCAACGGAATGACGACGGACACGCTTGGCACGCTTGTTCACATTCTCGTCGTGATTATCCGAACTCTCAGCAAAGAGCACTTTACGTTCGGATGGCCCGTCGTATCGTTTAAATCCGACAGTGTCAGGCATCATTGTGCTGGCACTGCCCGGTGTGGCCGCGCCGTAATCCGTCAAACGCTTCGGGGTGAAGAAGTTTCGCGGTGGCATGGAGAATTCCGTGGCGTGGTGCGGAGCAAGCATTGTGAAACCGGTAAGTGTCGTGGAGACATCCGGGTCACTTTGTGGCATCTCTGGCTCGATGGCGGCGTCCTGGTCAGTGGACATTGCATCGTCCTGATCTAACACGCGTGATTTAGAAATTGCACAGTCCATTGAAGTTCCAACACAAAGAGACAAACCTTCAAACTGTTCTCCATGCTGAGATGAGGTCTTCGGAGACGCGACTGCATTGTGGAGAAAGTCTTTGTGGTAAACACGCAGCGCGTCTTGTGCTGCAACCTGGAGCTTCAAGCTTTGCATATCATTTTGGATGACGCTATATTCAAGTCAGAAAATTCCCATAGCAGGTATAAGGATGAAGGTCAGGAGGGGATGAAGGATTAAGAAGAGCGGGAGATTAGAGGAAGGGGAGTAGCGGGAGATTAGATCAAGGGGAATAAATGTAGAGCGTAGGGTAACCTTTTCATAGACGCCCGCCTTATAACTTACCTAATAGAAGCTTTGAGATCATCCTTCTCCCTCGCTAGATCCGCCACCTTCTCTTTCAGTGCAACAATGGTGGAGAGCTGGATGAAGACATCCTCAAAACGGCTGTCACTATGGTCTCGGAGAGACGCGTGCTGGGTAGTGATTTCATCGTGCTCGGCTCTCAATTTCTCGACCGCCTTCTTGTTTTCCGTGCTGTTAGTCTGGATTGCCGTGATTGTGGATGCCTGATCCTCATGTTTTGAGCTTAGTGCAAGCCTCTCCAACAACTGTTTCACCAGTTCGGTGGTGTCTGGCTGTTTCGAGGAATCGGCCATTGTCGGGAGAATGATGCCTTGGAGAATGACCAGATGAAGCAATGGCTGAGTAGTGCGAATCGAACCCAACGGTACCTAGATAAGTGGAGGGTATGTGAAGGGTGAGTGAAGGGTAAGTGAAGGATGAGTGAAAGGCTGAACCTTGGGGCAAAATGATGTTGGTGACTTGAGGATCTGCTACGCGTAAGAGCGTAACGATATTTGTTAACAACACGCTTGGACCACTTTCTTCATCCATAGGGCGCGGTCGTGTTGTGAAGGCTGCTGTTGTTTACCTACGCGTGATCGTGTTGTGAACGCTGTTGTTATTTACCTCACGCGTAGGTATGAGGCAAAGTGGCCTCGGAAGCGTCAAGTGAAGGTCAAATCTATTTGGAAGCAGTACTAGAAGTATGCTGGAGGTGGCGACGAGGTCAGAGAAGAGAAGCTCTTCACTTGCAGTCGTGTGACCGAATGAGCAAATTTTGAGCTGATGTTGTACAAGATTCAACTACTTACGCCACGACCTCGACCTGCAGGTGCTGATGATTTCTACACCAAGCCGGTCAGTTTTCCCGTTTCCAAATGCTCTCGTTGTCATCCTTTCTCAATCCCGACCATACTCCTCATTCCTTCGTCCTCCGGGCCAGACTTGGATATCTGTACTGCTCTGGCAGGATCACAGGCCGCCTTCTCGCCTTTGCAAATGCCTCCATCACCTGTGAATCTGTTCTTATGGTCGTTCCGATGGACATGAAGAAGCTGTTCCGCCGATCAGCATATGCCATACTTCTGGACCCATACCCCAATTGCCTACCCAAATGTTGCAGCCGATCCTGCCATGTATTGTCCCAATGTTCGCATCATGCCATTTGGACCTGGACCGAATCGGACGATGTTCGTTGCGCCGAATATAAAGCCAATAATGAGACCGACGGCTGTAGCGATGTGTCAGGAAGGTTTTTGGGTTTCGTTACGGGACCAGGTCGAGCTTACAGCCCCCCATCATCGCACCCATTTTGACTGTCGAGTTGTTAGCCAGGATCCGTCTGCATTCTCAAGTCGAAAGCATACGTTTGTCAAGTGTGGAAGGACCCGTGGCGCCTCCATGGACACTGGAAGGAACTGGAGGCATGTCGATATGATCTGATCGACTTTGTACGTTCAATGTCGGTCGATGGAGCGGTAGCGGTCTTGTTCACGCCTGCAAAGCAGCTCTGGCGCGGCGCGGCTCTTCGCTAGACGGAAAGCTTGGGGTAATAGGATCACGTGTGGCTGGCAGTCTGGGCACTGAAAGGGATGCAGACTGTCTATCAAGAGGATCAGACACGCCTTTGTTCAATCCCATACTGCCTTTCGTCCTTGACTTCGCCTCTGCCTTGTGCTATATAACTTCAGCTCTGTTTGAAGGCCTGAAGTCAAAACTTGAAGTGCCAGCCAGTGTTGGCCCTAGACTGCGATTAAGCGACTCAAGATTCGACTGAACGACGCTCGACTCCTCAATCAACATCACGACTCCCACACCCACTCAAAGACCCTCTATCGACCTCCCTCACCCATCCAGGGCCATATACCCTTCCAAGACACTCCTTCCACCCCGTTCACACCCCAAGATTCGTCCTGGACGCTCCCCTTGAACCGCAGTTACGGGCCGCGAACGGACCAGCTAGCACACGACACACATTGCGCACAGCCCATAGGCCTTCGGAGCCATTACCAAAAGACGACCCTCATCTCTATGAGCGTAGTCCGAGATCGATACTCGCCCCATCTGTCGTTGTCGTTGCTGTGTCGCGGGCTCTTGTGGCCACCAACGCCAAGTGTTCGTGAGGCGAAGAAGCAAAGGTCAAGCAGGAAAGACAGAAACAAAGAAGACCCGGACACAATCTCGCCCACATATTGCAGATGACGGCTGTCGCTCCTCCTCCAAATCTATGGCGCGGCTCTAACGGACCTGCCAACGGTTTGACCAACATGAGTGCCGATGAGGTCTCTCGGATGCTCATGCCTCGTAAGAGCGCACAACGATCAAACTCGTCCTCCTCCCTCAACTCAATCTCTTCTTCGACATCCTCGTCATCCACTCTCTCTGCCGTGTCTACTCAGCATAATAGTGTCAATGGAATAAACGGTGTGAACGGAACCAATGGTGTGAATGGTGCACAGGCCAACGATTGGTCACGGAAACGAACAGCTCGCGGATTATGGCCAACAACTAAATCTGAACCCATTGCCGGCATATCCACAGCCAGACCTCAGTCAGTTTCGACCGCGTCGTCAGGACCTTCCGCTTCCTCGGCAATATCAGCTCTTCACAATCCACCCAACATGGGGGGTCAGTCCGCGCTACAACAGCAGAATGGCGTCCCCAGACCGCAACAGCAGCAACAAGAAAACACGGCTGTCCTCTACCTCACTCCAATGAATGGCACTTTTGAACGGAAAACTATTAATGTACCTTTTTACCCCGATGTTCTCCGAATAGGGCGTCAAACAAACAACAAAACCCTTCCAACCCCTTTGAATGGATACTTTGATTCAAAAGTCCTGTCGCGCCAGCACGCCGAGATCTGGGCTGATCGCAGCGGAAAAATATGGATCCGTGATGTCAAATCATCCAATGGCACATTTGTCAATGGGCAACGACTGTCACAGGAAAACAAGGACTCAGATCCGCACGAGATGAGGGAGCAAGACATGTTGGAACTCGGTATCGATATTGTTAGCGAGGACCAGAAGACTGTCGTTCATCACAAGGTCGCTGCCCGTGTGGAGTACGCCGGGTTCTATGGATCAAATAATGCCTTGGATCTTAATTTCGGCGATTTGGACCAATCCGCGAATTCGAACCTAATGAATCAAGCGCTGGGGCAACCTCTTGGTCAGATGCGAAGAACTCCAAGTCAATCTTCACTCAACAGCACTGGAAGAATGAGTGTCGCAAGTTCCGCATCGAACATGACCAACATGCAACAACGCCAACAGCACTTTTGGTTGACTCCTGTTAACATGGACAAGATCATCCAAAAGCTCAACGTGAGTACACGTTTGCACAATTTGTAGCCCATACTGACGATCATAGACCGAATTCAAAGCCGCAAAGCAACAGTCTCAAGATCTCCAGCGAACCGCTCAATACATTGATTCGATGCTGTCTGCCGAGCAACAATCGGCCAAAAAGGAATTTGCACAAAAGACGTCGCCAATAGAAAGGGGCAAGAAGGACAATCTGAAGGCACGATTTTCGGAACCACCAGCGCCTCCACCACAAGCTCCCCTCCCAGAAAAACCTGATGTAGGGTCTCAGCGCTCGGTCGCTGGCACAAACACAGCCTTCTCACCTATTTCCTTTGGCAGAAGCGACACCGAGAAGCCAAAACTCAGTCCAAGTTCTCCTGTGCGCGCAGTATCATTGGCAAGCTCGGACGCGCCAGCGTCGGCTGCCCAAATTGCCAATCTGGTTGATGCCCTGACCAAAGCTAAACAAGAAGTAGAGGTTCAGAGCGTACGATTACGAGAAGTAGAAGATGCCTTGGTCCAAGAAAGAGTGAAGCGAGAAGACGCAGAGGAGAAAGCGAAACGCCTTGAGAAAGAGAAGGATCGAACTTCATTTGACGCCCACCATCTGCAGCCTCCACCCTCGCCAGTAGCGGAGGAAAGCAGCACGCCAATCGAAGACGAAAGCCAGGAGGACAAACTGGAAGAATTAGAACAAACAAACAATGAAAAATTGCAGGAGAGACTGGACAATTTGCTTGCTGAGTTTAATGGATTCAAAATGATGGCGGAACAATGGAGACAAGAAAAAGTGCAAGCAGAGAAAGAGCTTGATCAGGAGCGTAAAGAGAGGAAGAGTCTCGCCGAGCTCGTCGACCAATTGCGAACTCAAGAGGCCGAGCGTGCGGAGAAAGAGAAGAAGAGTGAGGCGAGGCGTGAAAGGCGACGTTCCAGGTCTGCTTCTGCCAATGGAAGTGCCACTAAATCTGTCGATGGTGCTGAGGAAATCGACTCCAAAGATTCGAAAAATGACGGTAAGACTTCAGCTTCAGGGTCTAAGGATGTCGAAACCAATGGTCATCCAGTGGTCCAGCAAGCCCATGCACAAGGGTCAGATCAGTCGGATACACGAGGGCTTGTGCGTAGGGGCAATTACATGGATCAGAGTGCGCCATTCATCTCTGCCTTCAGTGTCGTGGTCCTGGGCGTGGCGATCATGGCCTTTGTCAACAACATGCAGCGCGGAGAGTCCATCAAGCCTTGAGAAGTTGCCATACCCGATTGAATCGCCCTGTCCTAAGCTGCTAGCTCGAGACTGATATAACACTCGGCTCGACGATGAGGCACACTGTGCTCAGAAAGGAGCACTTCTCTTTCCTCCACCGTCACTGGGATCGCCAGATGTTCCGTACAGTGCGCGCCAATGGTCGAATAACCGTTCGATCCTCAACCTCAACCACTTAAACCACGACTCTCAAAAAAGGTCTTGGGAGGTACTATCAACAATTTTGGATATCAAATTGTTCGGCTCGTGTCAAATCGACTTGCGAGAAGAGCGGAGAGTTTGCAAGAGAAGCGCCCCGAGAATGACAGTCAGTCGGAGAATTGACGAAATTGCATTCATTGGACTTTCTCTATCTCATGACCCCATTGGCTTGCTTTGAACTTCCTATACATACAACCTTTTTCTTTTCTTTTACGACCGACGAATATGCGTCTCGTGTCACTCTTTTAGACAAATTCTAGTTTCCTTTGTTCTTTTTGTGTGAATAGCGGGATGACAACGAGGACGATGGTGCGATGTCGGTTCACTCGCTATTTAGATGGGAACGGACTGATGACGGAAAAGATACCCTCTCGCTACTACAACACCTTTCTTCGTCTTCGCCTTTTGGGAATCACCTTTTTGGGGTAAGGAGACCTGCATCTCCTGATTTGGTTTGGGCAGTTTCTCAGTACCGGGTTTTGTGTTTGGGTACTAGCGAGAATGTGCGTGCATCCTTGCATGAGTTTGGTGTATGGAGTTGTCGTCTTTCTTTGTTCTTGGTAACCTGAAGAGGAAGGGTGGAATTGTATGGCGTTGTGTGAGCGCCCATTATCTTGTTCCTTTGTGGGAATGAGTGTATATACGAGTCAATTTTATGATGTTACCCATTCCCTCCCGATGCGATACACGATTAAACTCGATGGCGACTTCAGCGTCGAGTGGCTCCAAAGAGCAGCTGATTCATGACTTGCGAGAGCTGATCCACGTTCACCGCTGAATGTTACTAGGAGCTTCCAGCATAGTGTCTCCATCAGTTCAGTGTCCTTTGGGGTGTCTCCATATCGAACGTGCTGTTGATTTTGGCTTCCCTAGACTCCAGATCAATGTCAGAAAAACCTCTGGTAACTCTTGAAAACTCACCAGAAAAAATTAATCAATATCGATTACTAGTTGTAAAATCGTGATATGGTGTGCGACACCGCTCTCCTTCGTTGATTGATCAACAAGGTACCTAGGTACCATCCCGAGTCTACTGTTTTGTTTCCTCTTGTACTTCTTTTCTGGTCTCCTTGTTACATCCTATGTCGTTATACTGACGGGAGACTCTATTTTGTTCTTGCTGACGATTACTTACTATTCAAGCGTGGGAAAGCAGGGGAGGTAGGCGCGTGGTTTGTATTATGTGACGAGAGTGGGTATTATATTTCCTCCTTGCAGTAGAGATATGGCAAGATTACAATCGTTTGCTTCGTCCTGGAGGTAAGTCGGAGTGAAGTAGCTTGAGTAATTGGTGGAATGGGGATACTGTGGATGTGGATAACTCTATTGTAGGATGAAAAAAGGGAAGGAAGCCTTATTAGACGTGGGAGCAACCTTTCTTTTGATTCAACGAATTACGGATTTTTCAAAGTGTGCGCAGTAGGACTTGGAGGTTCAAGTTGAGGGAATACTGGAGGAGGAAATCGGGTACTCATTGGCTACCTTAAGAGATACGTCCTTACCATTTGAGGTTTCAAGTAGTCAATTGTTGGAGACTGCAAACTGGTGAGAAGAGCATTGTCAACTATGTTCCCGTCTTGACAAACGCAGCGATTGCGCCATGTCAATAATTCGTTCGAAAACTCCAACGTACTAGCCAAATTGCTCGCTGACGTGGGTATCCCAAACTAGAAAAATAATGTAAAACAATCCGTCCCAACGCCCAAGGAAAATAGGTTTCCGTTATGATTAAACGCTCGGGTGAACCTGCATTTTCGGATCGGGCTTGCTGCTGTGATCTTTCCTCGTGCGCCAGACATGGAGGGATGCCATGACTGTCGTTGCTGAGAAGAGAAGCCTATCCAAGCTATCAGTACGTATTTCCAAACAATCTCGCCCCAGATCTAGGTCAAGAACAAACTCACCACTCGAACGCCCCGAAAACGGTGGCAGCCTGGCTGGCCCGACAAGGCGATCCCCTCCTGCATCCCCAATCCGTCAACAACGCCGCAAAGGCTACAAACCCGGCAAACCAAAATATCATCGTCAACGACTCTGCAGCCAGGATACCATATTTGTGTGCTGCCGTGGGAAAGCGCGCAGGCGCTATGATGAGGTATGCGACAGCGAGGATGGTCCAGATGGAGCAGAAGAGCAGGAAGTTTGCTTCGGATGGAGACCAACTCCCGTCGGGACCGTTCCAGTTGGAAACGACGTAGCACATTAGGCCTAGGATTAGGACTGCGAGGAGAGTCTGCACAATGCGTAGGGGGAGGGTGTAGTTGAACGCCATTCTGGTGGTTGGTGTTGTGGTTGTGGTTGGTTTGATGGATTAGTTGACTGTGCGCAAAATGCTGATTGACTACCCTGAGAAGAAGAGGAAGAAGAAGAAGAAGAAGAAGAAGAACAAGTTCAGCACAGGGAGGCGGGCTTGTATAGTGTCAGAAAGAGAAGAAAGTTGTTTGCGGTATGAAGTAGAAGACGATGTTTGCAGAGAGAGGGAGGAGAGTCGCAAGGCCCTAACGGACGTTTCCAATACCTGACCGTGTTAAGAACAGCACAGGCACTTGCCCTGTCTGTATGACGCAGATCATCAGTCAGTACTAGTATTATTTGACGATGCGATGGACGTTTTGTCGGTCATCCGTGTGGTCGCAAGGTGGTGGCCACTTGCAGTCTGTTGGACGCGTGCCCAGTGGCTATGCATGGGACTTTGGTTTGCTTTGAGTGGTTCCGAAAAGACCATCCTTGCTGCGCATAGAGGTCTGGTGACAGTAGTCGAAGTCGGGCTGGGGCTGTAGCGCAGGAGTATCATTGGACATCTCTGATTCCTCGCAATTTGGGCATATCAAGCTTTTCAGTTGTTGCGACAGCGAGAGCGAGGCTGTGTGTCTTTGGCTGTGGCTGTGGCTGTGGCTGAGTGGAGGTACGAATAAGAATCAACTGCGCTCGAGAAGAAATATCATTATTGGTATGTTGTCATTTGCTCTTCATACTTATACCAAATCAACATCAGTTCCTCCTCCGTCTCATCGTTGTGGTTTTCGCATTGAGCTACACAGCATTCGCCACACTTCTTTCTCGCCGTTCAGGGAGCACTCGCGTCTCACTGTCCGCATCCGACAAAAACGATTCCTTCATGCTTACTATTCTACCTTGTGGCATCTCATACAATTGTGAATCCTGGAATGATACCACATCGTTGTTGATGTCCTTCTGTGTGCCGGGTTGGGGTTCACAATTCGTTTTGTGGAAACTGTGTGTGAGGCGTGAGACGGAGGATCTGACTGTGCTTAGATGAACAAGCCTTGTGAAGAGTGGCCGTAAGGTCGCAAGAGAACAAGCAAGAATTCCAGTACCTATCTCGGTGATGCAAATAATGGTAAGAGGTTTGATGGTAACTAGAAAAGTCGTTAGTCCAGCACCTGAGACTGCGTGTAGATGCCATCTTACTATAAAATGCATTCGTCTTGCGCTGTAGTATTCCAGGGATATAAACAAAGCGAACGGCGGAGCATATGCATCCACTGTGGAATTATTAGCCAGATATTTTGAGGGGGGTTCCAAGGGATCCTTACGCAGTAGCTAGTGTCAGTATCAGGCCGACAGTCCATTTCTGTGCCTTTTTCATGTTGGTCTCCCACAGCAAAGAAATTGGCAGCAGCGCAAGAATGATATCTGTCAGGGTGTTGACTGCGTTCTGTCCATAGGCTACGAATGCCATTGACAGCCATGAGGTGCACTTGTTGAGTATGATTTTCTCGGTAAAATCATGAGGGTCGCCGCACATAAAGATCAAGTAAAAGGTTTCTGCTACGTTGGCAATAGTTGCAGCAATCATGACCACGTAAACCACGCGTCGCTGCCATTGCGAAGCAATGATTCGAAGAAAAAACGCGCCGAGACTGAGTTTGAGTGCGATCATTGCGAATGAGTATAGGGCTGCGCCGGAGATGAACCACTGGAGATCTCGTCAGCTATAGCGAGTACATGGATTTGAAGTTCAATGCTCACACTGGTCGTCAACTTCCCCAGCGTGAATGTGGCTGGAATGAGTCCTGGTACTAGATGCTGAATCACCATCTGAATCGCACAGTATGCTGAATAGAGGATCTAATGGAAGATGTTAGTAAACTAGGCTTCGTCCCGAAGAGCGTTGCACTCACCTGTGCCAACAAGACAAGCCAATCATCCATTCCAACAGTATGAAGTATGTGACTGCGAACCCAGAATCTCAAAGCAACGACGGTCCAGGTCAAAGTTAGAAAGAGAGCAGCGATAACTATTTCTGTGTGTGCGAGCTCTGTGTTCTGCTTCAGCTCCTGAGCCGAAGGAGAGGAGTCCATGGCAAGGACAGGAAAAGAGGCCTTCCCAGCAATGGGACCGGTGTGATTCTTATACAGCTATCTGTAGATGATGATAGGGCATTCAAGAACAGGACAAAATGAAAAAATAGCTAAGGGGTCTCAAATTCATGAACAGGCAGAAGGACAGCCATTTGATGAAGCAAGCGGAGAGGAGATGTTGAATAGCACCGGACACACTCCCACATGGATCCAGAACGAGGAATCCAGAGGGCAGTCGGTACCAAATGAGAGAGAGATGGGCCGAGAGACTAGCATTGGGGGCGTTCTGGACTATCGTATTTGGGAATAGTAAACGTGGTGTCTGAAGAGTTGAAGAGCGAATCCAAGAAGTAAACGACTATTCTAGCGCTACGGCCGCCAGTGAGCCGAGTTCCCCATCCTTATAACAGCGGGAGCGGGGAACAGGTCATTGAGACATGATGTGCCATTGATGGTGGTTGACGTCGAGCTGGAGAGGTACTGCAGGGACATTCATCTTGTCAACAGCTTCGCATTGGCCTACCCCTTACAACGAGGCCCGCTGCGAGCGAATCAAGGAGAATACATGCGGCGGGAATGTCGACGTCGGGGTCGGGCTAGCAGGCTGCCAGGCGTGCCAGGTACCGGAAATGGTGATCGAGTCCTCCAGGGACGGGTAACAGGATGCGTCGACGCTGCGTGACGACCGTTGATAGCTGCTGGTTACTGACATTAGCTTGGCCCTATACGCGCTTCCAGTTAGGAAGGCTTCTGACCAGATTGTCAATAGTACCAAGGTACCCGTTCAGGAGGTTGTGACCTGAGTCGTCTCCATGTCTAGGCGGGCTTGGTTTCACCCCCATCAATCGACTTCGCCATAACGCCATTCTGTCAACCAGCGGGAACTTGAAGGTCGCCCTGAAGATCCCCCAATGGTCCAACGCTTGATATATACAATGTCCTTCATGGTGTTGCAGCAATTGGACCTTTTCTTCCTCAGTCAAGCAAGGGACGGGCCGACGTCGTTCTCGGGTTGTGCACACTCTCCATCTGCACTATACACGCATATTCAATGTGTTGTTCCGTTGGGGAGATTGATGGTGGCAGGGTTGAAAATTAAATCCCTTATAGCAATAATAATTGGTCTTTTTACTGTGTAGAGATCCTCCATAGATAATGGGAACTGTAATCACGCTCTTTCAATTCACTCGTTTCTCTTCCATTCTCAAAATGAGTACTAGTATTCACAAAATTCTTCTACTCACATTTGGCGGCCTGGCCATCACACACGCCGAAGCACCAACAGTGACACTGGATAGTGGAATATGGCAAGGTAGTTCGACTCAATTGCCAGGCTCCTCAAAAATAATACACAAATACCTCGGCCTCCCATTCGCAGCGCCACCGGTCCGTTTCAGCCCGCCACAGCCTCCAGCAAAGTCAACGGCTCAGAGAAATGCAACTGAGCTCCCTCATGCATGCATTCAGAATGCCGGCGGACCCGGAGCAGAAGGCTTTCTAGTTGGCAGTCCCCCGGAAAGCGAAGACTGCCTCTATCTAAATATATTCGCGCCTGCCCCTTCGAATAGCCCCAGCGCTGGTGGAAAAACAGTATTGGTATGGTTCTTCGGAGGGGGTTTACAGTTCGGGACTGGTTCTATGCCTGGTTATGATGGGACTTCGTTTGCTACCAATCAAGATGTAATTCTGGTCGCTCCCAATTACAGAACCAATGGTTAGTTCATTCAATCGCCAACACAAATCGTCAAGTCGATACTGAGATTACGTCGCCAGTGTTTGGATTTCCTGGCACCTTCATGCCAGTCAAAGAACGCAATCTCGGATTCTTGGATCAGCGGATGGCGCTTGATTGGGTACAGCAGAACATTGCCTCTTTCGGAGGCGATCCAAAGAAGGTCACCATTTTTGGTGAGAGCGCTGGGGCAAGATCTGTGGACTTCCATCTCCTGACGAACAACCCAAAAAACCCTCCTTTCCGCGCAGTGATTGTGCAGTCAGGAAGCGCGCGTATCACGCCAGGACCAGTCAAGGCAACTGATCAACAGGGTGAAGTCACCAAATCTTTCGCTGTTCTCGCGAACAAGCTAGGCTGTAGCTCTTCTGAGCATCTTCTCGATTGTCTACGAAAAGCCTCCGTATCAGATATCAAAAAAGCACTACCGACTTCACCACAATTCGGCTCTGTTGATGACGAGGGCTTCACAACGGTGGTGGGTGCCGAGAAATATCGAAAAGAGCGTCGTGCTGCCAATGTCTCTCTACTGATTGGAACCAACGCCGATGAGCAGAAGGCGACTCTGGCGGGGTCACGAGGAACCACCGTGGTACAATATCTTGACAAGACATATGGTAGCAACAAGTCCTTGAAAGAGGCGATACTAAAGGCGTACCCTGTTGGTGCGGCCTCAATGTACAAAACAGAATTTGATGCCATTGCTGCTATAGCGACGGACAGTAGTTTTACGTGCGTCACGTCGTTCGAAAGCAAAGTTAGCGCGGAAGCTGGTTATCGTATGTTCTCCCTTCTTTTCCCTTCCCAAGTCTCCACTTTGACCTTCTTCTTCGCAGCAACCTGGCGATACCTCTACAACGCATCCTTCCCCAATACCGATTTCCCGCCCGGAAGCGGCGCGTACCATTCCTCGGAAATTCAATTCATTTTTGGAAACCTGAAAACACCCGTGTCTCCTCCGACTCCGGGGGAGATCTCTCTCAGCAAGCTTATGCAAACGACGTGGGCTGAGTTTGCGAAGAATCCCGACAAGGGTCCCGGTTGGCCGAAAGTGGACAATGTCGGAGGTAATTATCTGGGACATTTTGGCTCTGATGGGAAATTGAGAGTTGAGAGTCCGGCATTTTTGGACAGGAATTGTGCTGTTTTTGGGGACTTGGTGAAGTAGTTTCGGAGTTGAGTGAAGACTATCCTGTGCACTCTCAATATTGGGGGCACTTGGTAAATCAAGATACAATGCTTTACCGAAACACGGGTACTTTTCAGTTCACGACATTATCCTAAACTATCACCTCTGGACCTTGATGAACATATAGCAGACGTGGAGATTACGAAAGTAATTGTGGATTCCTGTGGATGGCTTGGCATGACAGGGATCTGAAGTCTCTGAAGGAGGAACTTGAACTGTGTCAGATACATAGCTACATACAGACAATGCAGAGTTATCCATTTCATACACGTGTACATTTCTTTATCATGACCTAGGTCCGAGACCTACCAACAGTAATAATACTACAGAACCATCCTCCGCACTCAGCCGTATTCTTAGAGTCAATTGTCCTGATATTGGACTTCATAGATGGAGTTGGTGTTGGGCAGCTAAATAGCTATATTGACAAACCTATCAGTACGAGAGGAAAAGCGTCCTGAAGAAACGGCATACCTGCGAGGCAGGAGATTTGAATATCCTCAATGTAGTCTTTCGAAGAACAACAACTTTGAGTATGCTCAAGAGCTCCTGTGGCGGCCATGATCTACTTATATAACAAGGGCAGGCCTTGAACCGTCTTGGAGTTTTGAGATACTCATCTTTTTGGCGTATTCACTTGGAGACTCTCACAAATTGCGGCGCGAAATACGTTCCTCAACAACGTGCAGCTTGTTGGTCCTTATTGTTGCCATGGAAAGATATTCTTATTTGCTTTCCAGCTCGCAACGCAGACATGTCGGGTACTTGTCAGCGGCCTTGTCCAATACTGTAAGAGGCAAATATACTCGGAGCCCTCTGCCCGCCAAGCTAGGTGGACAGTTTTCAGAAGAAGATTCTTGAAGCTTTGTGAGGACTACACGATCCTTTCGTGGGCTGTTTACCTGGACCAGATCGAGGCATGGGCTTACTGGCATACGACCCTGCCAGATTTGTGCACTCGTGCGGCATAGTCTAGGTACCACGCTGGAAGACCAAAAGGGCAGGTTCATCAGATGCCCCTACTTCTCTCGAAGAACTCATTCAAGAAACGATCAGTTACCCTCACCATAGATCCTGAGAATGTATACGCAGAATACTCATGGGAGAGAATACGCCTTGTCCTTACTCCGAGTCGTTTGATGGAGTGTAGCCCACGAAATTTCCTCTATAACAGTGCAAATCTGAGAAGTCTTCCCTTTCAAACGCTCTGGAATTGATTCCAATAATCATGGCCAGGTCTGATTTGAGATAAGATCTGAGCCCAACCGATTACCGATCTTGCGTGAAAAATTCAACATCCCATGGAGCGAGTAACTTGTGTACAGTCCATCCTCGCAAAAACAATCTGCTTGTCTCGAAAGCTTTTATTGCAGATCCAGGGGGCACAACATCCAGGAAAAGCATAGCACCTGTCTGCAGTTTGGTACCACCTGAAGATGCTTCGATGGCTTCTGAAAATTCTGAGCTGCTGTCTTCATCAATGCTGTTATGGGTGTCGATAGATTGCCTAGTATCTCAATCAATGTACTAACCATCAGGCATCGAACCTATCTTGTGCCGCTCAATCACATAAAAGTTTTTGATCTTTTGGTATCCAGCCTTGTCACGTCGTTCTCTAGGGCGAAACTCTGCGAAACCCGCTTCGTCCTTAACATCTCTCTGAATTTGTAACAAAATCACGGACATTCGGGCCACACCATGGGAGAAAGACTCAAGTGGAAGGTCTAATGTCGTGGATATTGATCAGCCACATGGTATTTCCCCGTGACGAGGTCCTGATAGCGTTGTATGGCGAGAGAAGGACGCGTTACTATGTAGAGAAATCTCACAGCCACGCAATGCCATGCTGAGCATCTGAAAGGCTATCCTATGCAAATTGTAGGATATACTGAGACCCCAAAGCGGAGAGGTGGAATGAGGTGAGGATGTCCGGAGATGAAAAGAAGTGAAGCCTTGTCTGGCCGCTGTTATAGTCGGTGTGCCGAGGTCGTGTGGAAAATGGACGTCAAGCGAACTGTTCAGCGTCCATTTTGTTCACAGTATTATGTATTGTAATCACACGGATCTTAGTCATCAATCAATGAAAATCCCCCGTGGCGCAATTGGCTAGCGCGTTCGACTGTTAGCCCGTAGGTTATCGAGAGGTTGGTGGTTCGAGCCCACCCGGAGGAGTGACTTTTTTATGAGATTCTGGCAAGTCAAGGTTCACGTATGTATTAGGTAGGGCTGTAAATGGGTTCAGGTTTCATTCTTATCCAGGGCTGAAGCTCTAATCGAGTCGTCTTTCCGAATGTTGTTTCTTTTTGCTTCCTGCGAAATCAAAGCTATGGTAAAGTGGGAAACATTCAAACTCTCGAGCCCAGATTCTGGAGGTTCGGGACTGCAAACCGAGTTCGTGGGACATCAACAAGCGTACGGGACATGACAGGCGTACTGAGTTTACAGCCCTTGTGGCCGACTGACACTAATAACGTCGCCGAACATTTAGGACCAGCGGGGTTTCTTGTACTAAGGTAAGCTCGGAAAATAGAAAAGCGAACACGAATTACGCAGAATGTTTAGTAGCACAGACATAAATCGGAAGCGACGTAAACTTGTTAATGCCAGAGCGGCAAACTTCATTCATTGTGAAGATGCCCTGTGTCCAGCCTACCCGCGACACATCGTCAACTCTATACCCATGCAACCACAAACTATGACTTTACTTGAGAGGAATAAATCGCGAAGAGTGGGTAGCACCAATACCTGGGCGACCGTGCTTGACTGGCTTATACGTGATGGAGAACTCGCCCAAGTAGTGACCGACCATTTCAGGCTTGATTTCGACCTGGTTGAATTCCTGCGAACGAAGTCAGCATTATGTTGCCACGTGCATGTTCCATGTGAACTGACCTTTCCAGAATATACGGCGACGACGCTGCCAATCATCTCTGGGACGACAATCATATCGCGCAAGTGTGTGCGGACTGCGTCTGGCTTCTCGTTTGGCTTGGCCTCCTGCTTGGCCTTTCGGAGCTTCTTGATCAAACCCATGGGCTTGCGCTTGAGACCACGGTTGAATCGACGGCGGGCACGAGAGTGGACGACATCGCGGAGCTGTTCGGAGGAGAGATCGAGGAGTCTGTCCGAAGGTGGTGAGTAAATCGTTTCCCCTTTGACACTGTTTATGTCTTTCGATAGGGTTTAACATACTGGTCGAGGTCGATTCCGCGGTAAGAAAACTTGCGGAAAGCTCTCTTCTTCTTGAGCTCTGTGCAAAGGGTCAGCTGTTTTCTCGAAATCCAAACTTGATGCGACCAATCCTGCGAACGACTTCAAACAGTATCCCAGTGTCTGCAATGTCCTATTTTTTTCGTTCACGGTGGGCAGATGGGAATGTGTGCATACCAGCGGCCTCCTCGGCGTTGTATTCGGAATCAGCCATTGTCGCGGTCGGTTTGGTGATGGCAAAAAGTTGTCGTTGATTGATGCAAGAGGATTGGAGTGGGAGGTTCAAATTCCATTTCGCAGTGGACCGCGCTAATAAGCGAGCACGTGATATGTTTTTTTTCCCCATCCTCAACTGCAGTGTGGAAAAAATGGAGGGGACATTGGCTTGTATTGAGCAGTTGCCAATAGGTCATAATTCATAAGTATATATCGAGGAAATCACAATTTTATCTTTCACATTCGAGAGTGGGGGAGTAATTGAATTGAAGGTTGGATCGTTCTGATTGCGTCTTACTTTGCCAGCGTTGCGTAAGATGTATTCTAGACATCCATACACAAATTGCTAGCATCTATCATATCCATAGCCAGCCAGCCCTTTCCTTCTATCCCTGTCACAAAGCATTGTCGTGAGGGTGTCGCAGAAGAGCTTTTTGACCGACACAGGCTGTGCATTTAGTCGAACAGTCCGAATCCCATGTCGTCGTCGGACTCCTCCTTCTCCTCTTCCTTCTCTTCTTCCTTTGCGGCCTCAGCAGCTGGTGCAGCACCACCGGCAGCAGGAGCAGCGGCTCCACCACCAGATCCACCGGATGGGACAGAGGCAAGTTTGGCGGAACCCTCAGTGATGAGCTGTGGGGCATTAGTGAGTGCCCGCAATTGCCAATGATAGCAGATGTTTTTCCCTTACCTCGCTGATGTCCTTGCCCTTGAGCTCGGAGATGAGCTTCTCGAGACGCTCAGTGTCTGGGTCGACGCCGACGGACTGGAGAAGTTCGGTGATGTCTTTAGCGCTGGGGCTCTCGTTTCCACCGAGGCTGAGGAGGAGGTATGCAGCGAGGCTATGAAATCGGTCAGAATGGTTCGGTGTTGACACTTTGGTGAGCCGAGACATACTGCTTCATTTTGAAATTTGTCTAAAAATCGTTAGTTTGATGCGCCGACTGGATTGTGAGCACCTGTGAAACTCACTGTGGGTGGTTCTTGTGAGGGAACTGAGAATCAATCGGTTTAACCGTCTTGCCGGAGAAGGATTCGTCGAGTTCTTGTAGAGGTTGTCGATGTGGAAGAAACGCGATAGTTTGTCAATTGCGAAGATTGGCTCTGTGGGCTGAGTCACGTGACTCTAGTGTCTGCTGAGTCATCCTCCGTACAAAGATGGCAAATCGGTGTCCGACTTACGTCCTCCACCTCTCACTTCACCACAACCACGGAACACAGCTGTTGTCTGGAGCCGAACCTAGCCGCTGTCCATTCCTTGACACCGCCATATAAAGTCCTCTCCGCCCGCACAAGAGTATGATTGTTCGAATAAGCGCAAACCACGGTTCGTGTCTATAACCTACTCTATTCACTATGAATGTATGGTTTCCTCCCTTGCTCTCCCTGATTTACCAAATACTGACTCCGCGAAGTATCTTAGTTCCATTCTTGCTTCTATCGACGAGCCCACGTCCGCATCTGCCACACCAAGCGCAAGACCTCCAGCAATCGCACGTGCCACTCTACCAGCCCGGCCCAATCCTGCGACGACAAATGGAGGCACCCCGAATGCTCAGTCACTGAAGCGCAAAGCAGATGTAGAACTTAGCAATAGTCTCCCCACGAAAATCGCCCGGCCCTTGACGCCTGCGCAAAATGGAGGAACAGCTCGTCCTGCAGTTGCGTCTGCCAGCGGGACTTCAGGCTATCGTGGAACTGCTCGGCCCGAAACCGGTAAACCAGCAATCAAACCTGTCCAGAAAGCTCAAACGATGTCGACACCAAATGTGAGGCCCTCGATTCCGAAGCCTGCACCTGTGAAAGCACCGACAGCGCCTGCTCCTATGGCCACACCGCTGAAGAAGAATTCCTACAAGGAGATCATGGCTCGAGGCAAACAGAACGTGACCACAATCCCGTCCCTAGGAGTCATCAAGCACAAGCAAACCGAGAAGTTAACGAAGAAGGAGCGTGAGAAGATGGCACAGGAAGCGGCGGAGAAGGCCAAGGCTAACGCCATCCGCGATAAGAAGCTCGGTGTTGGCAAGCGACCAGGAAGTTCGGAACCAACAACTGGAAAGCCCGGAGAACAGGCAAAAGAGAAGCGGAAAGCCCCTGATCTAGGCTACAGCGGTACAGCACGACCGAAGGCCAAATCAGCGGAGCCGCCACAATACAGGGGGACCATGGGATTACCACGACCAGGCCAGGTGCGAAGGCCTCAGCCTGCTCTACAGAAACAGCCGGCTTCACGATATTCACGATACGCCGATTATTCTGATGAGGAGCTGGATGATGAGGAGGAGGAGGATTATGAATCAGACCTGTCCGACATGGAGGCTGGCGTAGACGATGTCGAGGCAGAAGAAGAGGAAGCACTTCGAGAAGCAAAGAAGGCCGACGCGGCGGAAAAAGCTCTGGAAAACAAACTCAAGCGTGAGAAACTGGAACGGAAGAACAAACTCATGGCATTGGCAGCACAAGCCAGGAAGAAGAAACCAATGTACTAGGAAAACCCCACCAGGACGAACTTTTCGATATTTCACTCAGCATTCTAGATTTCAGCATCGTGGTGTTTATACTGCCAAGCTTCATTGTCTTTTTCCTTTGGGCGGTTTGGGACGGCTTAGCATGGCGTTATTGTTGTGGGATTCATTGCAATCGAGCGAGCATTCGTGATGGGCGGCGGTTTACGATGTCTCGGTATGGTCTCCTACCATAGTTCTTCCGTTGAAGATGGCGTTGTGTTGGAAGTATCTACTTTGGCAGATAGCTTAGAGATAAGGTCAAAGACTACGCTCTTGTACGTTCCATGGACCTGACGAGGCGGCTTGCTTAATTGTCATATGAGTTTTCAGTGCTGAACCACGTCAGGGCGAGGAAGCAAAAATTGATACCCTGCACTTTCCGCACATCCAGCTGTGAGCTTAAGAGAAGGCAACGGCTTTGAATCATCAATCTCCCAAGCAAGGCCAATCATCTTGGATTTCCAGCGATTTAGCTATGACGACCTTGGATTTGTTATGGATTTTCAAAACATCTTGGGTATTCCGCTGCTTAGACTACCATGACCTTTGGTACTTGAAAATTATCTGCATCTACTGCCAGGTCGCCACTCTTCTTCGTCAGTCAAGCAACAAACAACAATGGTTGTCCTGCCCGCCAGCATAGCAAATAGAACTCGGGAAGTTGACAGCGTAGTACTATTTCTGCTACTACTTCGTTGCTAGGCGAGGAAACAAGTAGGACTTGATGTTGGTTAGGTACATGATTTCGAAGCTGACTTAACTGTGGTTATGCCAGGTGACATTCTGCGGGCGTTGTGGAAATTCACCTACCGTTAGTCGCTGGACGATGGAGTTTGAGATTGCTGATGGATGTGCCTCCGGGGGCCGGAGATGTGCATATTGGTTAGATTGTATGCTTGAAGCGCTTAGTGAAGTACAGACATGTTGTTGAATTACTTTGTAAGACTTGTAAACTGAACAGCGTCTACATGTAGAAGGTAGTTAGCAGATCTGAGACATCAGACCTAGGGAGTGACCTGAAATTGGATCTTGGTACCGCAATGAGCTATTAGTATTGAACAGACTGTGTCTACATCAATCAAACGAAACAGTCAAAAGAATCCTGTTTGCTTCGCCTTTTTTGCTCCACCTATACTCTTACAATGTTTTCCCCAAGTCCTAAAACACCAGGCCCGTTCGACAGTAATGTCACCACGATCTATCCATCGGATCCCATATGCATGTGCCACCTGATTTGCATAAACTCGACAAAAAAGGATACCACTAAGCGCCCATCTGCGCCCTCCTCGAAGGATGAATACCAGCTAGCTTATCAGCGGCAGCTTGTTCAGCATCCTTTCCATCGCCCTCACCCTCTTTCAATTTCTTGGCTTGATTCTCCTGTCGTCGCTCTTCGTACAACTTATCGTTCTTGACTTTGATCTTTTCGTGGCGATTTGCCCCTTTGCCTCCGCCGCCGGCTCTGTCATTTGTATGAATAGGTTTTCATTTCCAAAGAAGGCACGCGTAAACTTACGATAATTCCACATTGATCCTCCTAGCTTTCTTTCCCGAGCCATCATCGAATTGGCTGTGGTGGTACAGCTTCAAAGCAGTGTTCATACGGTCCCAGTCCTTCAACTCAACGAACGCCGTTCCCTTTGATTTTCCCGTCTCCTTATCGGTAAGGAGGCGAATGGAAACAGGTTCAATCTTCTTGAAGTGCGCTTGGAGAAGCTCTTGAGTAGCCGTGTACGGTAGATTTCCAACAAAGACAATAAATCGTGCTCCCTTCTTCGAAACCTTAGCTGTACCTTCACCAGCCTTTTCTTGAGCTGCAGCATCGGCTGCTACTCGCGCTTCCACAGCTTCGGTAGATGTCACACCACCTTCAGCCAGGAGTGCTGCTTTGGCCTTCTTCTCTTTCTTCTTCTGGGCTCCGGATTTATTCTTCTTTTCTGCCTTTGGTGCTGCTGGTGCATCTGTCATTTCCACGTCTTTCTCTTCTTTGGGGATGGTTGTCTTTGATTTCTTCGCTTTCTTGGCCTTGTTAGTGGCGTCTTCGGGGGCATCGTCGAATTTGTTGAAATCTGCTCCTTCGGCTACATCGTCGAGTTTCCGCTTCTTGGATTTCTCCTTTTTGGGTTTTGTTTCCGATTCTGCTTCCGCAGCCTCTCCTCTGGGTTTCGATTTGGCCTTCTTCTCCTTCTTCGACTTTTTCTCTGCGGTCATTACCAATTCCTCCTCGCTATCATCTTTTGCCGCCTTTGACCTCTTCGATTTCTCCTCGGAGACAACTTCGGTTTCGTCCACAGATACAGCCTTGACTATCTTTTCCTTCTTCGATTTCTTTTCGAAAACGGACCCCGATTCCTCAGGTTCCTCAGTCTTGCGTTTCTTCGACTTTTCCTTCTTTGGTATTTCGTTAAGTATTTCGGGGGTTTCAGTCTCTGTCTTGCGCTTCTTTGACTTTTGCTTTTTGACCTTGACCTCGGCCGCAACAGGCTCCGTGACAGTTTCTCTGGACATGATCTTGATATTGAGACACGTAGAGATTGAGCGATTAATAATGTCGTTGTGGTGCTCGCCTTTCGCGATCGAAATCTCGATTGAACTTTTTCAGACAGGGATTAATTCGATCTAATCTAATCTTATCATCAAGACAAAAACACGTGCCGATCGGGAGCTTCGCATCTCGGTCTCTCGATCAGATCAAGAAGTTCAACCTCAATTAGTCCATCATGAACTCGCCAAGGACCTTCATACGCCAATTCTCAAAGAGCAAGACTTCTGCAAGACCATCCTCGAACTCAGCAACACCCCTTCGCCTCCAATGGCGCCTCCAATGCGCCCGAACATTTCAACAACACCAAAAGCGCTGGTACGCAAATCCAGCAGATGAGCCCGGATTCAAATCAGTCGTAGATCTCCCCTCCCGCCTAGTATCTACAAACAGAAAACATGGTCCCGGTCTCATCCTCCTCGGTACTTCTACAACCAACCCTCCATCCGACAAGACTCACCAAATTCAAAGACTCTCCAGCTGACTTCAACAACAGCATTAATGCCCCTGACCGCCTTCGCGCTCGGCTGCTGGCAAGTCCACCGTCTAAACTGGAAAGCCGATCTCATCGCCCGCTTCGAAGACCGTCTAATTCGCGATCCTCTCGACCTCCCCCCGCGTATCGACCCAACAGCTATAAAAGAATTCGACTACCGCCGCATCCTAGCAACAGGAACTTACAGACATGACCAAGAAATGCTAATAGGCCCGCGAATTCACGAAGGCGAAAATGGATACCTAGTCGTCACACCTTTGGAAAGACCGAATGGGGCCTCGACTATATTGGTGTGTAGAGGGTGGATAAAGAAGGAGTTTAAGGATCAGAAGACGAGGGAGGAAGGGTTGCCAAGGGGAGAAGTGCAGGTGGAAGGGTTGTTGAGGGAACCATTCAAGAAGAATTTGTTTACGCCTGACAATAATCCGGGCATGGATGAGTGGTATTTTCCGGATGTGGCGCAGATGGCCAAGATGACGGGAGCACAGCCGGTTTGGGTGGAGGAGACTTTGGTGGGGGACTTTTTGGAGGAGCAAAGAAGGGAGGTGAAAGGCGTTCCGATTGGGAGGAGTCCGGAGGTACATTTGAGGAATAATCATGCGCAGTATATTTTCACATGGTATGTCGCATCATTTTGTCAGTTTGTCCTTCTGAAATTAAGGTTTTTTTTTTCGAGATTGGCAAAGGACTCATTTCATGACGTGTCTCGCTTTCGTAATGTCTCTGGACGCCGAGAGAACAAGCTCCCAGAAGCCACCTCGCTAACAAGATTTCATAGGTACTCCCTCTCACTAGCCACGGCAGTAATGCTCTGGATGGTCGTCAAGAAAAAACGCTCAGTGACGTCTCAAAGAGTCCGACAGAATCGAGAATGGTGATGGTTCACAGACGACGAAAATGATATCGCTTACTCCTCATCAATCGTCTCCAACCTCGACCTTTTCCGCTTTTTGCTCTTGCCACTAGGCGGCGCCATCCGGACTTCTTGTAACAGCTCTCGCGGCAAGAATTTTTGTGCGAGGGAAAAGGGTGTGTTCGAGTTGTTGAGCAGTCGTTGTCTGGCGAAATTGTAAGTTAGAAGTGTACGATAAGAGTTTTGAGGGCTGCAGGTAGATCTCAACATTCGAGGAGCTGCATATTAGATGTAGTCTTACATCTATATGTACGAGGTTAATGTAGGCGGGTCGAGGAATTTGTTCTTCATACTTCATCCATCCAAGATGACCACTCTGGGATAGCGATAGTGGATTACACTAGGCTTTTGCTACCGCCTTTCCAGGGTGGCAAAGTAGGTGGATGAAGTGTGAAGAACGATTTTACCCGATCCACATGTATGCCCCTCATACATGCAGCAAGATATGGTTTGACTGTGCGCATATCTTGAGCACGTAAAAGAAAAACAGACATACCGTTTCATGAGCGTGATCACATCACTTTCCTCAATCGTCTTTCGTCCAGCATGATCAGCGTACGCCGATAGATCCTCGGAGATCTGTTCAAAGAACCAGTCTGATGTTTGCGATATAGCGGTAAGGGTATCTTTATTCAGCTTGCCAGTGCCACCGTATGAACGGGAAAAAGTGCTGGCTAGGCGTTTGATGACTGTTGGTGGTAGAGAGGGATATTCAATTCCATGACGTGATACTTTGAGCTCCTTCCGTGCACGCGTGGCAGATTTGTTAGCTTGGTTTTGAGGTCGGACTTTTGGCGCAGGAGAGTCGCCTCGAAGTGGTGCGGCGGCGACTTCTTCCTCATCATAGACGTCTCCGTAGCCATCGTTTTCGTATTGTGCTTCGTCTACGTCTTGCACAGGTGCGAGTTCGTCCTCCGGTTGATCTTGGTCTTCATTATCTGCAGCCGAAGGTAGCAGCGAATTCCTCGTCCGCTCCGGTATCCTGAATAAAAATGTGGGTTCTCCTGTCGTACCGGGCGAGCTGCTAGGACCAATGTCTTCGCTCTGTCCAGATTGCCGTCTATCCATCAGCTCCCGTAACTCTCCAGTCTCGCCATCCATATCTAATTCGTCGTCCATGTCATCATCGACCTCTTCGTCGTCCATCATTTCTTCCCCTTGCATGGCCATTCGCCTATCATGATCATCCATTCCCAATTCATTCAAATCCTGGAAACTCAATTCACCAAAACCACCAAGTGAACGTCGATCTCTTGCATTGAGCATGGCACGTCGAGGGTTTTCAAACGTATCTTCGTCTTGGTCCCATCCGTGAGATAATCTGGGTGGGTTTTCGTGGAAGCTGTCATCGTCCAGGTCTCCTAGTGCCATGGATAGCCTAGGTGGTTGATCGAGGGGAGAGAGTTCATCTTGGTCGTGTAAGATACTTCTGCTATGCCTTCTCGGCCCTGAGGCAGCGGGTGATGGCTCTGTCGGTTTTGACGTCTTTGCGAGGACTAAACATTGGTCAGTATGACAGTCTGAATAAAGTAGATTCGTGAGCCAAGCAAGCAGCATGGTGGATTTGACTCTGCTCGAAATCAGGCCACGCCTCTGAAGTCAGGCGCGGGCGCAATGGAGGCCTGGCAATTGTTTCTGCCAGGAATTGGACGCCCCTGATCTTGATATCAAAGTCTGACTTTCAATTCGAACAGCTCAAAGAGCCTGCACCCATATGCTGTCCTTGAGACCCATTCCTTGTCGGATCACACACCTCGACTCAATTGTCTTAGATCATTCCTGGGAGTCTCGCGTTGTACCCTCCCACTGCGTCGCCTGTTACCGCCAGGTGTAAGTGCAGCATTGCGACGCTGTTGTAAAGCTCTGATAGCATGTGGTGTAGTTGGTTGTCCTCGACGCGGTACCCTGTGAGTCGATGCGCCCGCAGTGGGAGTTCTTGCTGCTGCTGCTGAACCTGGGGTTCTAACAAAAAATCTGTTGGGCGATGTTGGCGGAACTGGAGTGCGGGCTTGTGGTGTATTCGGCTTGTGTACGAGTTTTCCGAGAGCATGGAGCTGGAGCATCATGTTAGCAGCAGGTCGAGACGTGCGGGTGGTGAGCGCATACATCTTCCGTTATTCTTGGTTTCTTCTTGGATGATTCAGACATGATCAAGGAGTTTGGATTGAAGATTGATGCTGCGATTGGAGAGACAGTCCACGGGAGCGCTCAACATTAAGAATTCGGGCAAGAAGCTGGAGGTGGTGTGTTTGGCTTCTCGTCGCGTATCGAGTTGAGCGTCTACGCTTCACGGGGCGCGTTCCGCTTCTGCTCATGTGGCGTTCCAAGTTGAGTCTGAAGGGCCGAACTTTTTTCTCTCCAACACGCAAAACCTCAGAATAAGTCCCCGCCATGTCTGATGAGGAATCTGGAAACGGCGTGCCCTTGATAGAGCCTCTTTATCCATCACTGTCACCTTCGGATAAAAATTCGGGGAAGCGCAAGAGAGATGACGAGAACGACGGCAAGAAGTCGAAGAAGCAGAGGAAGAAGACCTTCAAGAAAAAGGTCCCCAAGGATGTCAACGACGACGAATTGGACGGAAAGCTCGGCCTGAATCTTGCTATTGGGCGTATGGACGGCCAACTTCTGGTCGATCATGTAGCTCAACGGACGAAGAGGTTCGAACCAGATTTGAGCACAGTTGAGAAGGAAGATCGATATCTGCCCGGTACGAGGAACAGTTGCACCGTGGCCTCATCTTCTAATAAATTACAGCAAATGCGGTTCTGGATACCAGCTCATGGGAGCAGCCAAGGACGCTCGATAACCTGCCCAAATTCTTACAACACTTCGCCAAACCAAAGGAGAAATTAAATGTACCACCGAAAGACGAAGGAAGTCCTCATACGCTTGTCGTTGCCTTGTCTGGTATAAGAGCAGCGGAAGTGACCAGGTTTGTTCTCAACCTCATCTGATCTGGTACAGTTTCCCTGACTGGGTGCAGAGCACTGAAATCGTTTTCTTCGGAGCAGGGTGCAGTGACCAAGCTTTTCGCAAAACATATCAAGCTCGCGGAAGCTGTCGCGTCATGCAAAAAGACGAGGTTAGATATGGTGATACGATTCAATCATGTATACTGAACTAATGCCGAAAATCGATAGAATGCCAATAGGAGTAGGCACCCCTCAGAGAATTTTTGAGCTTCTCGAAGACGGTAAGAGGGTTATTCCCTGCGAAACCCACGTTTTGCTCACTGACCGTTCTCCAGGCGCTTTGTCCGCGAAGCACTTGAAGCGCATAGTGATCGATGCGTCTCACATTGACGCGAAGAAGCGTGGAATACTTGACATGAAGGAACTCCAGTGTCCTCTGGTGAAATTGCTGAATGAAGCTGCACTCCGGTTGAGATATGGAAAGAAAGATACGCAAATAATCTTCTATTGAACAGATTCGCGCTACGCATTTTCACGAAGAATGAGGCAGCGAAGCGACTGCTATGGAACTCTGATGGGATGGATGGAAAAGATATGAAGAAGTTGGTGGCCCACCCACACTGGAGATGAGCATTTATTAGCCGTAGATTGTGCGAGCGAGGGATTGGAGATGGTTGAACAATATACACATTGGACATGGAGGCGGCAAGAGAGAGAGGTAGCACCCGCATTTATTCGAAATGTACCTATATACCCATAGAACAAAGAAAGGGCAGAGAGCCTATCAATGCTCACCACCGCGTCGCTTCCAGGCGCTCGACGTCGCCAATTTACTCCGCATGGCTGGCCAGACATGTGATCCTGGGGCGCTTAATATCAAATAAGAGAGCAGACCAAAGTAATCTTATTCGGCATCTGCTCTGTCGGGACCCGCTTGGTTGGTGATGAAAGGCACTGGCAGTAGGCAGTTCCCGAGTCATGGCTGGAGTGCAGCCCAGCCCAAGCCTGAGCATGCACTGGCAGCAGCAGCTCCAGCTCCGTCTTTGCAAACCTCCACTCCTCCTGCTCTCTTCCCAAGCATCAGCTGTATCAGAGTATCCAGAGAGTTTCGGCTGGCGAGCACCCGTCCAAGACCCATCAGGTACATGTAGCCAGCATACATCTCCCCCACCATACGCTTCCCCTTCCCACTCGTCTAGGAAACACCCCTAATTCGGTACTTATCACGCTGGAGTGGACGCGCTGGTCGTTGAATCATCATCGCCTATACCCATACCTATACCTCCACCTACACCCAGTCCCACCACCATCAGTTACTCCACGGCGGACGCGCAAGGATTGAATAGATACTCCCTCCCTAGACCTTGCTTCGCCTCCCGATACCCTCAGTCCGTGCTGCAATCCGGACTTATCCCAGCGTTTCTTGCCCAACGGTAACAACATGTCCACCACGTCAATGAGCTCCTTCACGCTCCACAACAGCAGCTAATTCAAGTTTCGCTCAGGGCTAGCCACAAAGTCTCCAGACCCGCGTCGCTGAATTCCGAGCTGCACTCCGAGCGCACACAGATCGAAGTCCCCGACCACTACCACCACTGTTTACCCACCCACGATGGCCTCTGCACCACCCACCCAGTCGCTCAAGGTCCGCTGATCTCGCCCACTGACGACCGTGGCACCGCTAACATCATTCCACAGTGCGTAGTCACAGGAGACGGAGCTGTTGGCAAGGTACGTGATCAGTCCGAAAGCTGGCCGGAGGGGGAATCTAATTCTTGGTAGACATGTCTACTCATCTCATACACAACGAATGCCTTTCCCGGAGAATATATTCCTACCGTGTATGCCTCCCTCCATTCCAACACCCGGAATTCCTTCTGACCTCGCTCCAGGTTTGATAACTACTCGGCAAATGTTATGGTAGATGGCAAGCCGATAAGTCTTGGACTCTGGGATACAGCCGGCCAAGAAGATTACGACAGACTTCGGCCTCTCTCATACCCACAAACCGACGTGTTCCTGATCTGCTTCTCGATTGTGAGCCGCGCTTCGTTTGACAACGTCAAGGCAAAGGTGAGGACTATCATCCGGGGTTAAGAGCTCAGTGCCATGCTAACATTGCACTTTAAAGTGGGCGCCTGAGATTGAGCATCATGCACCTGGTGTTCCTATCATCCTAGTTGGAACCAAACTCGATTTGCGAGATGATGAAGCGACCAGGGAGAGCATGAGGAAAATGCGCACGCAGCCCGTGCAGTATGAAGAGGCGCTACAGATTAGCCGGGAGATTAAGGCCCAGAAGTACCTGGAATGCTCAGCCTTGACGCAAAGGAACTTGAAGAGTGTGTTTGATGAAGCTATCAGGTGAGCAAATACCGCCCCTCAATTGCACGAGTCTATGCGCGGGCTTACGTGTGTCGATACTAATGTGATCCACAGAGCTGTTCTCAGCCCCCGTCCTCCACCAAAATCTAAGAAGAGCAAGTCCTGCGTCATTCTGTAGGGGAAGCTCCCATTTCATCTCGTTGGTCAAGCTGGATCCCTCGGGTTTGGCAAATATAGAGGAGGATCTCGGCTTGGATATACCGAACATGCGCTTGTCTTCGACTGAGCGCCACATTATCAAATGACGGGGCGTATGGTGTCCCGGTGCTGCGTTTATGCGAAGAGGCGAGCAGCATGTGTTTCTTTCTCAGTGGACAGACTACGACGGAGACTCGCCCTCATTCATGATTTGCACAGGATTCAGAAGGAAGAAGATTTACATGTTTTAGTTGAGCACTTTCTATTACAGCTGATTTCGCTTGCAAGAGTTTCACATAGGGCGAAGGATTCGCCGTCATATTATAATGCGCTAGGTTCAATTTGTAGATAGCGAGCCAAAGGACAAACCACTTCTTGAGCATAGTTGCCGTGAAGTGAAAGTGAAAGTGACGTTCCTCCCGACCGCGTGTCATCCGCTGTCCAATATACTATCCTCACCAGTTCCAACGTTCACCCGTCTACACTCACCAATTGAAAAAATCATGTTCCACCAAGGAGATCTGCAGAGCGGCATTGCTCTTGCGATCCAACAATCTAAGTCGGTTGCCTGCTTCGTGAGAGGTACACGATCAACCCCGAGCTGTGTAGATGAATCTACTCATAGTAACAGAACGTTAGACGATGATAGAGAAAGCTCCGAGTGGGAGAACGAATGGCTGCAAGAGGAGCAGGTGCGTGGCGCGAACAATAGCTGTCCTTACACGGAGATCGTCCTGCTGATAGACCATAAGGTCGCCCAGGTCCTAACCACCAAAGCCGTCGTTTTGAGGCTACAAGCGGGTTCGCAAGAAGCTGGCTTCCTTGCAGCTTTCTGTCCGGTCAATGAGGTGCCAATCCTGGTGATTATACAGTATGCACGTCAGCGATACACGACAGGCGTGGGCTAACGTTGGTCGATAGCAATGGCCAGCTTCGAGAGACCCTTACTTCTGGCACCGAACACGAGGACTTTAGAGAGCGGCTGTGTAAGGCTTTGGGGGAAGAGAAGATTGAACATCCAGTACCTCGTGCTCCTGTACCGCCGCCAGCAGCGCAATCGAACTCGTCGAATACTTACATGATACCTCCCGCCGCTTCAAGACCCATACCTCAAGCTCCAACTCCTCGTTCACGACCCATTCCAGCTTCAACATCTTCTCCCGCACCTGCATCTACTCCAGTACAACCGAATTCCGTACCTCTAGCGACAGCACAAGGGATACGTAGAGAACATGAGCTTGCTTCGAAAGCAAAGGGCAAACAACGCGAAGAGCCAGCGCCTGACACGTCAGCTCCAGCTCCAGCTCCAGCCAAAGACCGTGCGAGAGCGGACTGGCTAGCTCAGCAACGGCAAAGACAGGTTCAGGCCAAGGGAGAAAAAGAGAGGATATTGGCAAAAATAGAATTGGACAAGGCTGAACGTAAGGCTCGACAAGAGGAGGAGAAGCGACTACGATCGAACCAGGCCGCAGAATCAGAGCCAATACCAGAAACCCAATCCTCAAGATCGACGCGATTATCAGATGCAAAGACCGCGAATCTCCAAGTCCGTCTGCTAGATGGCGGAACGATACGAAATCAATTCCCTGCAGACGCAACGCTGACACATGATATACGACCCTGGATAGATTCAAACTTGGAGTCAAAGGCCCCTTATACGTTCAAACACATTCTGCCTCCTCACCCGGCACGTGTAATCTCCATGTCTGAAGAAAACAGTACGCTCCGTGACCTAGAACTACTTCCAAGTGCAACACTAGTCCTCCAACCCGTATCAAATTACACAGACGCCTACTCCGGAGGTCCAGACGGTATGCTAGCTCTACCCTACAACGCCGCACTTGGGGCCTACGGCCTCGTGACTGGTACTGTTGGGGTTGTCACTGGTACACTTGGTGGTGCAGCTAGATGGTTGAGAGGTGGGACGTTTAACGAACAGACAATTGGTAATCATGATGCTGGTGGACAAGTCTTGGGACAGTCGGGGGATGAGGTTGGAAAGAGGCAGCAACAGGGTGGGATTGCGAGTTCGAGACCGAGTGCTAAGATTAGGACGCTGGCTGATCAGAGGGCGGAGAGGGAGGATCAGGAGTTTTATAATGGAAATAGTCTTGATACGCAGCCGAAGAATGATGATGAAGATAAGAGGAGGTGAGTCGGGATCTCTTGTATGATAGTATGAATACTTCTATGCGTGGAGTTTGAGAGACACTCGGGTTTTATGGTCATGGACTGGAGCGGTGCTGAGACTTGGGATATGCGTCTTGGTCACCGCACAGATGCAAAGCGTTTCAACCTTTTCAGGTCCAGATTAATCTCCCTCTTTTCTGCTCACCGTGATCATCTGAATGGTCATATATTAGTATCATATTCACTACGTTGGGCTGTCGGGGGATGAAGTATGCACAACGAGGGTATTGTTATCCAGTCCATGTTCCAATCCCCCACTAAATAATTATCAAGTCCAACTCGATATGGACATGTACAAGTTTTCGGCATAATCTTTTTCGCGATGGAATACTCACTGGGTAAATATTCAACTATGTATATTTTCAAGTATTGGTTTGTGGTTTGGGCTTTGGAGGGATTGTGTCCGATAGGCTTAGTTTCGATGGACCTACTGTCAATTGGAAAAAAGTAGAGGGTGTGCTTCCAGAGCTCAAGTTGAAGCTGTTGCGCGAGAGATGAAGGATCCCTTCGTAAATGAGATCATTTTAGAATACATAGGCTTTAAGCAAAGTCGATTATGTTTGGAACGTGACATTTCCACACCGCTGATTGGCTGAGTGGATGCAAGGTTGGTATTATTTCGCTTGAGGACGGTGAAGAGCTTCAAAACCAGGTGAGAGAAGTAATCTGAATTATAATGTTGAACAGTGAGGAGATATTGAGCTGGATGTTTGTTCATGCTTTGCCGCCTTTTGCCGTATATACCTTTTATGCAGCGAGCCAGGTTCTTCTAAATTGACACACGCAACAAACTCCGACTCACAAATGCAGAACAAAAATGCCTCGACCCAGATCTCTTCATAGCTCCTGCCATTCAACAATATCAACATTTTCCTCGATGGAGTTGTTAAACTTAGTACTGAGAAGCAGCTGACTGGCAAGCCTTCAATTGATCCAAGTACCATCCGCAAATGTTCAAGCTTCCCTGGTTCTGATCCATGCACTGTCTGAACTGTGTGATTTGGCCTTCGCATGCGGCACCGCTTGTGCTGGAGGTGGATTGCATAACATCTGGGTTTGCTGGCGCAGCGGCTGCTGGAGTTGCTGTTTCGGCCGATGAACCACCTGAGAACCAACCGCCGACTGCGTGGCCGATGGAAGATCCGACTGCTACACCGCTTAGGGGATGTTAGCCACGTTCTTCTTTCTTGGACTCTCTGAGGTGTGCGTGGTGGGGTGGCAATAGTGTTGTTCTTTTAGCTACGGGTAAGAGGTACTTACGCAGCGGTTGAAGCCATTTGCCCGAAGAGTCCTGGGCCCTGCGAAGCCGCCTGACCTGGTTGTGCAACTGCTGCTGGAGCTGGGGGCGCGGCAGCTGTGGAGGCAGGGCGGGATTGAGCTGGAGCTGATGGGCGTTGGGGTGCTGGTGCAGGTCTTGCTGGTGCTCCCATAGGCCTGGATGGGGGAGCGGAAGAACGTCCTCTTGTTTGGCGAGGCATGATTGCGATAAAGGTGGTGAGACTTGTAGGTGGGCGTTGAAGTGGAAGTGTAGTTGTGGCTGTAGAAAGTTGTGATAGGTAGATCTTTCTAGATGCACTAAACGGAGTTCGAGATCCGAGGTACTTTCACGTGATGATGGTGGCAGATTTATATCGTGTTGGAAAATGCCAGTCTTTCGCTCATTCATACCTTAGAGCAGGAAAAGTGAGAGCTCCAAAGGATGATTCTGACAGAGATACTCGTGATGTCTAACGAAATAATAGCAAGCAACACGAGGCTGTGACACCTCAACCCTCGAGTCATTCATTGGATCACCTCTTTCACTTTCCACTATTTGACATCCGATGGATGGTATGGAGATCAGATTGTTCACATCTCGATCGCAACAACGGCTTAAGATTCAAACGTCCGAAGCTCTAACAGTGCTATAAGGAAAGAATCGTTGCACAACAGGACCGGCTCTGAACCGAAAAAAACCCAGGGCTTGGGGTAACTGGTGATTGGCCAAGCGCGAATCTTATTCCAGAGTCCTGGGACAGTCTTGTTGATGGCTGTGAGAACCTACACGGCCTGAAGATCTTGCAAGCCTCTAGTCAAGCGAAACCATGAATCACTGCCGTTGAAGATATCTATGGTCGAATTACTAGAAATGGACGAGGCTGACGCTAATTATTCTCTCGCGTGATTCATTGCTGCCTCACGTCTTCTCATATCCCGAGAATCGAAATGAAGGCTACTGTTGCAAGCCCCGAACTATCCGACGGAAGCAACAGGTGGGCGGCTACTAACGGGATAATCACATATCGATATGTTGTCCCTCTCGAAAAGGACTCGATGCAGTTGTTCATGACCTCTGGTCGTGATCAAGTTTCGTACTATGAGCCGCTGGTCTTACAGCAATCTGCCAAATCGACCAAAGAAATCGCTAGACGTTCCGATGTGGCTGTGAAAAGATAGGGATATGCGAACGCATGTAAGACGAGATGCCCAAGATTGATGTAGCCAGAGAAAGCGCTGTATGGCAACAGAGCCACGTCGCTGTCTCGTGCTGGTCATGCGGCGATCGAATTCGCAACACCAAAACATGATGTTGCATGTTGTATTGCGATTGACTGAGGTATTCGCCAGTATGGCAAAAAGTGTTCCCACGATGACAAGGAACAAAGGGCGCGTCGAATCCTCCTGGGCTTTCATGGCGAGATCTTGCCATTATCGGGTTAGGTATGTGCAATGAACCATGTGCAACCAGCGATGGGAAAGATCAGGATGGCCACTTCTTCATCTATCACTAGCAGTCGCATTCCGTTGCAAGCTTCGAGCCGTCCACCAAAACAGCTAGCCATGCCCTCCCTCCTCTTCCCTCGTGCCACCTCTTCAACAAACCTCGTTACATCAATCCTCGACCTACCGACGCATCAAGCTTACCTGAGCAACACTTCTCAACTTCGTTTCTCTCCTAGAACTTAAAAGCAAACCATCTTTCCTTTCGTCCTACGATTCAGCTTGATCCTATCCTACTCATTCACTTCTCGAAAGCCTGGATACTGACTATTCGGACCACACTCCTACTACTCAACAAGCTTGGTTGTATACCGGTGTACTTTAATCACATCTTTCCCCCTCTCCTCTAAGAAATTGTTTTTAGCACACTTACGAAGAAGCCACTTCGACCGCATCAGACATGAACAACCAACGACCAGCAGATCAGAATGTCGTCCTTCCCTTTACGCATGCTCGAACGTCTGAGAATCCACCACCAAGGCCGCTGAAGCTCGCCCACTGGTTGCCGCCAAAGATCCGGAATGAAGCTGTTGCCTTCCTGGGAGAGCTTGTCGGCACCTTCTTGTTCCTCTTCTTCGCTTTCGCAGGAACTCAGGTCGCCAACTTTGTCGGTGCCAGAGATATCGATCCAGTGCCGACTGTGGGGGCGCTTTTGTACATCGCGCTCGCTTTCGGCTTCAGTCTTGCTGTCAATGTTTGGGTCTTCTTCCGCATCAGCGGAGGCTGTGAGTGATCTTCCCCATGCAGTGGCTTGTAAGTGGTACTAACTCTTGTCCCAGTGTTCAATCCGGCTGTAAGTGATCACTTTCATATTTTGGATCGTAACGGTACTGAATCCCCTCTCAGGTTAGTCTCGGACTTGCTTTGATCGGCGCGATCGGCTGGATGCGATTCCTCGTCGTCGTCGTTGCTCAAATACTCGGCGGTATCGCAGCAGCTGGCATGGTCTCGTGTCTCTTCCCAGGCTCTCTGGCTGTACGCACAACACTAAGCACACTGCCGCAAACGAGCATCCAGCGTGGATTATTCATTGAGATGTTCTGCACGATCCTCTTGATCTTCACGATGTGAGTCCAGAAATTCTACCTCCAGGCCTTGCTTCTGACTGAGTTTTCCAGCTTCATGCTCGCTGCTGAGAAGCACAAAGGGACTTTCCTGGCACCAGTTGGTATCGGTCTCGCTCTGTTCGTAGCAGAACTCGGGAGCGTCATGTTCACTGGCGGTTCCCTCAACCCGGCTCGTTCGTTCGGACCCGACGTTGTGCTCGGCCAATTCGACAATTACCACTGTAAGATTGCCAGCCCTTTGATATTTTAATCAGGTTCTAATTCATGATAGGGATCTATTGGATCGGACCTGGCCTTGGAGCTATTGTAGCGGTCCTCTTTTACCGCTTTATCAAGATGCTCGAGTATGAGACCGCCAATCCAGGTGCCGACGCCGACCATAGCCCTCAGCAGCGATATGAAAATGGGCCTACTGGAAGGGACAATGATGCAGCTGTTTGATTAGGCAGGGTGCGATGAAAGAGCGGACAATGGTGCTACAGAATGGTACTGGATGATTCAGCGTTGAGCCCCGATATTCTTAGGCTGCTTGTTGATTGAGGAGGTGCTCCCTTCATAATCAGGAACCGATCGTTCACCATAGATTGTCATTGCTCCGGAGTAACTCAAAATGCCCCATGCGTGTAGCATAGATTAACGGAGTATCTATTAGTTCTCAAACTTCCTGATTGATTTTCTTAAGCGTCCGATTTCAATCTCCAGGGCACGGAGTTCCTTTGTTAGGGTGACTAATTGCGGAACGGATCCTTCGATGACTTCGATGAATTTGGATTGTGCTGAGCGGAGAGGTGATGGAACGAGCAAGCCGAACCATCTGATGGGGTCTCTTGGGTCGATTTTAGACTGTTGATCTACGTCTTTTTCGATTGTGTTCGGCTTTTCGTCTTCCTTAATCTGCTCGGAATCTGGCTTGGTGGGAACAGACTCAGAGTCTGTTTCTCGCTTGCTGTGCTCTCCTAATTTCAGGCAGTAGGTTACGACACCGCCCACATCATTTTCGGCAACGGTTCTGGATCTTGTCAGAGCGGATCGGAGGTAAGTACGATATGTAGCTTACATTTTCCGTGAAGCCTGCATCCGTTCATCATAGTAGTCTGGACCATATCTCGCTCTCGAAGTTGAGGCGAAATTCGCTTGAGCAAGTGACATGTAGCCCTATATGTATCAACACTGAGCGTGGGGTTCAAAGCAGATGGTCATACCGATGATAACTGTGTAGACAGTTGTTGGCGGGTCTTTTGATATTGATCGAGGAGGTTGAGGTATTCTTCGAGAAGGTCGTCGAGTTTTAGCATTAGTTTCTCAGCTCTTTCGCTCCGGGTTGCAGAATCTAGTATGGGTTGTTCCATTGTCAAAGTCATTGTTTCTGGATTGTTGATGATCTATAGCGAGCAGGGCAGTGATCAGGCGAACGTCGAAGGTGATGGTGATGGTGATGCCCGGTCCCGGTGATGTAGCTTGAGCTTTGACTCGGAGATCGGTCACATCTCCATCTCCATCTCACTACCAAAAGTCCACCACCAAAGCATGGCGACGATATGTAGGAATTGTCTACGGACCCTCTCAAAATCTTCGAATATACCTTCAATCCTACCATTGGCTACATACCGCACATTCTCCGTCCTCAATCGGCCGCCGCCAAATTATGAAGGCCATGTCCCTCTCACTAGGATCGAAAGGGCCGGACTGGCTGCAGGCTCAGCCTTGTGGTCCTTCTTCGATCCTACAAGAGCAGGTATTGCATTTCATTCAACATGAATCACCATAGAGCTAATAGTGCGAGAGACCTGATAGCAGCCCTCGGCGAAGCAACAGCCCAACCCTACTTCATAAACCGTCTCCGCGATGCCATGCTCTCCAATTCCACAGGCCGTCGTATCCTCCGTGACCGCCCACGAATAACTTCAGAAACAATGAACGTGGAATACCTTCGAAGCCTGCCAGAGAACACTGTCGGTCGCTCCTACGTGAGTTGGCTGGATCGAGAAGGCGTGTCACCGGATACAAGAGACAATGTACGATACATTGATGACAAGGAATGTGCTTATGTTATGCAGCGATATAGAGAGTGTCACGATTTCTATCACGCTCTCACTGGATTGCCTGTGTTCAGGGAGGGTGAGGTGGCGTTGAAGGCCTTTGAATTTGCGAATACATTGTTGCCCATGACGGGGCTCAGTATGGCAGCTGTGGCGACATTAAAGAAGAGAGAAAGACAGCGGTTCTTCAGTATTTATGGTCCATGGGCTCTTCGAAATGGCATGGTCGCTGCGGAGGTCATTAATGTGTATTGGGAAGAAGAGCTGGAGGGAGATGTGGAGGCTTTAAGAACGAGGCTTGGGATTGAGAAGCCTCCGGATTTGAGAGCTATTCGTAAGGCAGAGAGAGAAAAGAGGAAGCGGGAAAAGATGGAAAGGGAAAGAGTGCAATCGTGAAGTACCAATGAAATATGTACAATAATTGACGAGCAGAGCCTGAAAGGGAATACTGTTCATAAGTATCACAAGCGTTGGACAGCATTATTATACTCGATTCCAGGTTGCACCGCATTCACCAGCGATTTCGCAAAATAGTATCAATTCGATTGTTAATTGGTAGTACAAGGAGGCACCAGCTCCAACTGAGTGATGTTCAACAGCGCTTTAAAAGCACGGCTGAGGCATATATTACAACGTTCTGTTGCTCACTCGGAGAGGATACATCACCTCCATGCCTCCACGCACTCAATACAAGCCGTTGCTGCTCCAGACTAAGAAGAGGTATCGATACAGGCATTGTCAGACTCGCAATCGAATCAGCCCGTCCCCTTTCAATCTCATCCTCTCGATCTTCTATCTTCCATACACCATCCTCCACGTTTGATTTCCCCTTCCCCTCCGCATCATCCTCACTCACCGTCTTTCTCGCCCGGAACGCAAGATCCCTACTGCAACCCTTTCTTCCGCGACAAGTCTCTGTTCCTTCTGCTTCAACCTAAATCGTCCACATGCTGAACTTGCGTCGTCGAGAAGCCAGCGATTATGCGCGGTTTGGAAATGATATTATGGTGTTTGAGTCTTGTCGTCTTGGGCTTTGGGCTTTGTTAGGGGACAGTTGGGAGAATTTAGACTAGGGTTCGGGACTCTGGTGGCAATCGTGTTTTGGTCTGAATTGGGATATGATGGTTGAGACGGCGATGAGGATATGGTCGGGTTTCGGCTGAGAAAGATCGGTAAACACGTTATTTCAGTATTGGAACATTTGTTGTGGTGTTGGATCTGGTATTGTATGGTTGCGAAGAGCTATCATTGTTCTTGTTGTCTGCGACAAGATTCCTACACAATCATCGTCATTGTGTAAAGCATCGCTGGGCTGCCATGGTACATCCAATTCTTAAATGTCAGATGTGAAAGCTATGGTTCTATTACAATCTTTAGCCGTTTCGCGGAAGTCTCTTACTCTGAGCCGATGGATCTCAGGATATTTTCAAGGACGTATTCTGCCAGAAAACCTTCAGCGCCATTGAAGGTTCGAGACGGAAGATGATCGAGCGAGAAGGTTACTTCCGTGATTCGGATGACTTTGTATCAGTGTCGCATCCTCAACATCTACTAGCTCCTCCACAGCTCTTCCCATACTGGGCCAAATGGTCTAGAGGTGTAAGTATCCGGAATGTCCCTTCCTCTTTCGAACAAGACGATCTGACTGGCGATTAGATGATTCCTGCTTCGGGTGACACCTGAGTCTCATTAAGAGCTTGTTGTGCAGGAGGTCCCGTGTTCAATCCACGGTTTGGCCCTTTTTTTGTTTTTGAATAGAGCTTCTTCTTCGACGTGGGAGAGAGGATCGGGATGGATTTGCGAATGAATTTAGCTGCACCATTGATCAAACAGACGCCGATGTTCTCCTTCAATGGTCCCCGCTCTTTGGATCAACAGTTGGGCCTCATCACTTTAGTGGCCCTCGTGGTACAGCTAAAGTGTGTCCAATACCCGCAAATCTAGGTCGATATAGTTAGACTCCCCTGACAATCTGAAAAAAAAGGATTGCCAGGAATTCATCCATGTCGATCTGTCATTCGGGAACTCAAAACCTAACAGTGTCACAGTGGCTTCGTCAAATCTCTGCCCTTCGACCTGTCGCGACTTCAAAGCTACTACCAATGGCTTTGTAATCTTGTAAGTCTAGATTTATCGGTGAATTCTTAGCAGCTTTACTACTGAGAACTCGCCAGAATTTAATGGCTGTCTCCAATCGAATTCAAGGTGTTGTCAAAGGGCAGAGATTCAGTGTCCCAGTTGTGGTGTCTTCGATCTTAAGGCCCCGGGAAGGTACTGAATTGATGAGGCCAATGTGTGCGGCCAGGCGGCGGGTACAGTGTACCCGCCCATAATATAGCCGCCGCGATTCTGTTGCTTTCGTTGCTGGTAGTACGCTTTTGTAACACACTGACATCCCAGATGAAATGCAGGCTAAGATTGGAGCCTTTGAAGAGGGTTTTGATATCGTTGCCTTCTCGAGCGATGGCTTTGGCGTGAAGGGGAATGTGTATATCTCCGATGAGGTGCAAGGGGAATTTGAAGGCACTGATGCGTTAGGTAGTGAGCAGGCCGGGGTCCAGTAGCTGCTTCGTCTATACCTTGTTAGTAAGAGATATGCAAGGCAGGTGACAAAAAATGATCATGTTCTTCGTGGCTGCTATGATACAAGTGCGTTTTGGTCTGCAATCTCGCGTGTTGAAGACATTGCAAGCAACACGTGGATGATCCATTGCAACCACTTAATGCCAGATATTGGCGTAGGCACCGGAAGGAGTGGATTTGTACACATCAACCCAGATGGCCGCGTCGTCGTAGGCCATAATACCTAGCAGAGTGTCTGCATAGGCTTTGCCGTCGCTGGTGAGATCTTTCTCTGCTAACCGAGCGACAATGCGATGACCTAGATTGTCCCAGCATTTCCGAAGGATGCCAGAGCGGCAAACACTGTGACTTGTCGGAGTACTTGATACTTGTTTGAAAAAACTTGACTGAGAATCAGAAAGACTTGTTTCAAACAGGAAACGCCAAGCAAAGTCACAGCCTTAGAGGGTGATGGTGATGTGAATGCAAAAAAGATTTCATGAAATTTCATTTGCTAAGAGTTACCTAATGCCTACCAACACTCCAGCCAGCCACCTCTTTACGATGCCTTGTTACCAACCTTGTGTGCTGAAGAAGACTGTGATATAAGTCTCTGATTGCCCAGTTGCCGCTGGTTCTGATCGTCGTTCCGCAACAGATCGCTCGGGTGATCTGAGTTCTCCATAATAGTCGCAGATTGTGGAGGCAATCAATCCCAATAGTCAAATATGTACCACTTGCAGTGCTGAGTTAGGTGCGTTTTACTCGAGGCCTGCTATACCTGGGAAGTGATTACCTGATTACAACGAATTAGCCCCATAACACAAACGAGAGGCTAACAGTGTTAGAAGTGATGATATCTCAATCATACATCCAAGGAAGGTGCATTGAACGCTCAGTATATGCTGCGCATCCTTCTCCTTGCGGAGTGGGTGTGGACGCTGACAGCTCGCGTGGAAACTGCGAATAGGAAAAGGTTGAATCATACGAGGTTTGTGAAGTGAAAAAGGGGAACGCAAATGAAGGCACTTACTTGATGCATGTATCTAAATGTGGTCAGTGGTTGTTGATTTTGGTTGGGGAAATGGGAGTGCAGAACGGGTGCGCTGATACTTTTCTTTGAGACCCTGGACCTATGGACCCTGGACCTGGAGCAAGGTCCAGGTCACATGATGAAGATGGTTGCCGTGTTCAGGAATGCGCATCAATGTTTACCAAGCAAATTAAGGTTACTTTATATCGAATCTCCCCCCTCACACAACGATGTCATGTTCGAGACGGAGAGCGATACATATGAATTTGACTGTATTCGGAACTGTCAGTTCATTCGTCCCTTACGACAACGAGTTCAAGATGACGAGAACTAGTGCCTGGTATTGGAGTGGATGGACCACACGCTTTGGGATACCAAGGATGAGAGTGTACAAGCCAAAACTAGAATTTTCAGGACAGTCGCGGGGTCGTGTCTGAACGGGCTCAGAGCATTTAGTGATATGGATGGACAAGGTGCCAGCGTTCACGCAGGTAAGTATCAATCTAAAATACGTACTCAAGAATCAGAACCACTGATTTTTGATTCTATCTTATAGACCTAAACCCCAATAACATCCTGATTTTTGGATTTTCCAGCCCGACACCCGTTGTAAAGGTGGCAGATCTGGGGTGGAGTAAGTAACTCGACATCTTAAGAATCCTCAAAACCCCATCTAACATCACCAGCCAGCATAGTTTACGATCCTCCTCGTCCACAGTTAAAGTTGCGACCTCAGGGTGACGCAATAAGAGCACCAGAGATCTGGAAGGGCGAGGGTCTTGGTCCAGCAGCTGATATTTGGTCTCTCGGAGTTAGCGTAAGCTTGCCTAACCTAAGCCGCACAAGAGCATCCACTAACACTCACAGTTCGCCGATTGGATGGCCGCGAAGGCCATATTCGGAAAGAGTGGACGTACGGTCAAGACTAACCTTTCCCAAGATGTCAATGAGGCAGGCTGGTCTATTGCGAAGCTACACCGACTACGAGGCTCACCACTACGGGGTCCTATCCAAGAGCCGTAGGCTATGGACTGGGTTGTAGCCGCCCACTTTATGGAGTCGAAGTCAGATCTTGCTGGGCTACCTACCTCTCTCCGGGAGGCTTTGGTCCAGGCCGATGTTTCGTCCGAGCTTATCGACTTTATTGAATATCTTCTGGTCGTGGAGCCAACCGAGCGGCCATCTATCGAAGATGCGCTTGCTCATCCCCTTCTAGAATAAGGTCTGTAATCAAAGGAGCCGCATGGGCGTTAGTTGGGCTTTGAACACCGTAGGGTAGAAAATATTCTTCACTGCAAAGAAGATGTCAAGATAGTGCAAGAGCCTCCTAGGTACACCGATTGATCTCTTGGAGTTGAGACTCAAAAAAAACTAGTATCTAACAAGTGGTGGTCCTGATATCCAAATCAAGACATCCAATGGTATACCCCATCACATGGCCGGCTATAGGATATATTGTTAGATTGAGTTATCTCATTTTTGAAGCGTTGATTCACCTATTGCTTGTCGGCGTCTACAGTAACATGCTGCTTTTTTCCCTCCCACCTTTTCCCGTAGCCTCAATAGTGCAATGAGGTTCTGGATCCGTGGTACTAGGGTTGGGCATGGACCTGGAAATTGTACAAGTATTTTAAGTTCTCTCCCAATGTTTCGGACACTTACGTTACTTCTACTGACTGGATGTTTTCCTTCGCTTGCTCAGTATACAGCTTGTTTCCGTCTAGTCTATCCGTAACCGTCTTGATAACATCGGCCTTGAGCTGTGGGTCAATGGCATCGGCTAAGCGCTTGGCTACGACCTGGCCCTTGACTGCTACTTCTGTCGCGATGGTGACGGGAATTCTAGACGCCATAGTATCTATCGGAGTATATATTGGGGAAACTCTTTGGTGAAATGAGTGATTGTCGTCCCGGAAGTCCTGTATAGAATGATGTAAAGGGCAAAGGCCGAAAAAAGATGTGAATACAAAAAGGGGCAGAGAAGTTGGTATCAATTGAGGCTGTCTGCTCTTGTCTGATAATCGTGGGAACCCATCTTGCCTTATATCTTTCTTCCTGAGATCTGACGTTGAAATTGAAGGACAGTAAGGAAGGAGAGAACAGAGGTTTGACGAAGGCTAAAAGCAGAGCAAAGATATATTCGTAATAGAAAGGACAGTAGCTGGAGGAAGCTAAAAGGGGGGTTAAGGCAATCACATATTTGTAAACAAAGGCACGGAGGGTAGGGAATATAAAAAGTAGAAGAGTGGTAGGATATAGGCAGTAGGATGGTAAAGTCCGGAAAATCGTAGGCATAGACGAGGAGGAGTATTCTAAATGGAAGCGAGCGGTATACTTACACGGAGTAATGAGATAGCAACGCTCACTGTGTGCTAGGTCTATCGCTATTGCGGCGGTCATTTGTAAGGTCGTAACGGATGAATGGAAAACTCTACATATATTTGTGTTTTATACAGACTGCAAGGCGCGGCAGTTCTTAGGCGTCGTACGGATTCACAAAAATCGTAAGGTGGCTAGAGCATTTTCACGGGTTTCCAGGCGTGGATGGCGATTAAGGACTAGTCTGTGATAATTATCTATAAAACTGCCTGCTTGACGCCTATTATTCTTAGAATCTATACTCAAGTTAACATACGAGTGACTCCAAGGGTGTGATGGCCGAGTGGCATGTATCCCTAATACTCTCGTTACAATAGCGACGCTAACGATTTATAGGTCTAAGGCGGTGGTCTTAAGCACCATTATCGAAAGATGCGTGGGTTCGAACCCCACTCGCACCAATGAGGAGCTCCTACGCCTGGGAAATCTTTTTGTTTCGGCTGGAATGAGATCGGTCATTTGGTGTTCTGGTGGATTAGATTTTTGGCGAAAGTTGTGAGCAGGGTAGGTAGTACCCTTTCAACAAGCTATTTAACCTGTACCTTTTGTGAGAAGTACATTCATTAGGACATCAGTATGGATTTTCGATGCATTAAAGACGCGCGAAAAAAATCCCATGCTTGTAGCTTTGATACTAGGATTTTATCGTATGATTGGTACAACTTATAGACAGCAGCGGAAAAGATGGATATTGCCAAAAACAAGTTTGCATTTGAGATGCACGCTCACCTAACATCCAGCAACCTTATAATTCGAACAAGTCATCTTCCCATTCCCCACGTTGATCCCCTTCAACACAATGTTCTTGCAAGACGTCGGGGTAGAACACTGCACACTCCCAATAGCCCCGTTCTTCCCCTTCGCACTCCCCGAAAAGTCCGTCATGTAAATATTCGATATTGAGACTTTACTCGGATCTGCTGCACATTTCGCCGCGTCCTTTTCTCCATAGCACTGGGTAATGGTAATGGCGCTCTCAACGCCCGAGACCTTGAACTTCTCAAAGGTAATGTTGTTAACGCGACCGCTTCCGCCGCCGCCAGAGCCGACGCCAGACATGGTTCCGTGGCCAGCCCAGGTTTTGATGCGAGCACCATGGGAGGCGTTGGACATGGTGACGTTGTGGACCATGATATTTTCGACGATGTCGATCTGGCCTTTGTACTGGCCTAGGGAGCCGACGGACATGCCATGGGAGCCTGAGCAAGCGCAGTTTTGGACAACGATGTTGACACTGCCGGGTTTAAAGGAGACGCAGTCGTCGCCGTTATTGATGGCTGAGTTCTGGATTACTATGTTGTTGCTGTTCAAAGTGCTGAAAGAATTGTCAGTTTGAGATTGGAGACTGCAGGAAAGTGAAGACCTACTCCCAGCCATCAGTATTCTTGTTTTTGCCCTTGATCTTGATGTTGTTGTAAACAACGTTCTCGCTGTTTCTGATAATGTTGAACCATTGTGGGGAGTTTATGAGAGTTATGTCGGCAATCTGGCCTCCCTTGAGACCGTTGATTGCGAAGAGAATAGGTCGTATGCCCTTCCCTGACCAAACACCGCCATTACCGTCTAAACTGCCCCCACCGTAAACGTTGACATCGCTACCACCAATCTGGAAGAACGACTCAGCCTTCTGGAATGTGTGCTTGAAGGCGTTGGCAGACCAGTATGCTATATCTGGGGTGAAGACTATTTTTCCCTGAATGACTATTTATGGTATCAGCAGTCAAGCTTGGTTGCCAAAATGAGTATTGAACTTACCCAGATCGATTTTGCTAAGTTTGGTCATATCGAGAGCCTTTCCGATCGTGTATGTCGTCCCTTCGGAGAAAATGACCTTACCGCCATCATTGCAAGATTCAATGGCCGCAAGAATGGCAGCAGAATCCTCGGCTGCTCCTCCTTTAACAACACACTCTCGATCTCTTGCGGCAGAGACTGGCATAGGCTTGAACGGAGGTTTGGGTCCAATCGAAACGCGGAAGGCCGGTGAGTCCGCACGGCGGACTAAGAACAAAGGCTCTTTAGCAAGATCGCTCAGCGCTCTCGCCGACGCGCCTGTACATAAAGCAAGAAGAGAAAGTAAGTTCAACATGTCGAATAATTTCTCGTTCAGCTTGGCCTCGAACTAAGCGACTACATTGTGAACTTATCCATTTCGTTATGCCAGGTAGTGCTGGGACTGAGTCTATCGGTGTAAAGGCCAAAGGATTAATATCGAGAAATGTTCCGGAAGCCTGTATAAGGCACGGTATAGGGCTTTGGCCGATTCGTTGGTCAGTCTGAGCTCAGATCTCTTTGACAGAGGAGTAATTTCGCACCAATTATCCACGAGCAAGTGACCAGTACGACATCACCTTTAAATAGTCCACGAGACTCGCATCACAACGCGAATGAGCGGTTTGGTACCCGGTTTGAGGAGAATCGAACGTGGGCAAAAGGAAAAATGCCAATTCCTACTCAAGCTTCGAGATAGATTGAGGTTTGTACTTCGCTCAATCCAGGGAGCCAGACATGGTGCACGTCGATCTCTTCAAAGCGAAGATGGATGTGAGCGGAAAGCAGAACTTGAAAGCATAGCCGGTGCTTCAGCTCAGGAAGTCTCGAATGTTCGCTGTCTCGAGGATCAATAGCATTATGATCAGATCTCCGGCAAGGACTCGGAGTTCTGCATTCATCGATTCGCAGAGTATCGCTCTCGCGCCAGGACATGTAGATTAGCTTACTGTGATAAAGCGGAGATTAATCTACAAATGGAAGGAGTTAAACTCACGGAAGTCCAGCAGTTATATTACATGTTAAAGCTGGAGTCCATTTTGCCAAGAGACTGGATCACATGTTAGCGAAAAGAGATTGATTCGTGGCGGACGTTGTAGCGAAATGGGGGTGCAATGGTCAAGGCTGAAGAGGATACGTGAGCGTCGATGAGATGCATTATTATGATGAGAAGCAGTGGATGATCCTGAAAAGCGGTTTGAAGACACCTGCACCGCCGACAATGCTGAATAATATTTGATCCGCTCCCCCTATTCAATACTAATCCTCCCGAGGTCGAGTCATTGGCTCTTCAACATGTCCTAGCAGGCCGCTTTAGGTTAACTTCTCTCGCAACAGTCACAACCACCACTGCCGTGAGACCTGCGCACTACAACCACAGCGTATGACTCAATTGAACATCATATAGAGGATGGTCCGCTCGATTGATCACATCGCTCTGCCCAGCATTCCCGGTTGCCCCGATTGAACCTCCCAACAACCAAACCCTTACAATGCCTCTCGAAATTCACCAGATCACAGCAGATGACACAGCCGACCTCCTCGAATGGGGTCACATCCACCACGCCGCCTTTTCTCCCTGGCCAGTAGGTTGCATGTGGACCCGCGAACCCTCCCCAGAATCCTACGCAAGCCTCGCCGCCACTCGCCGCAAACACCTCCTATCCAACCCAAATAGCCGCGTCTTCAAATGCATAGACAAGTCCCTCAACGACAAAATCATCGCCGTAGCAGAATGGAGTGTCCAAACCGAGGAAGCATCGCGAGAGGACTTGGAGAAAACGCTAGTTTGTCGTCCACCCTTTCCCGAAGAGAATAGAGCTGCGCGAGAAAGCTTTATGGCAGGTATTTTCAAGAGTAGGCGGGAGATTTTGGGGACGCAGCCGCATGTTGAGTTGGATGTGCTTGTCACGCATCCGGATCATCATAGGAGGGGGGCAGGGAGTTTGTTGATACAATGGGGTGTGGATGAGATAGATAGGTTGGGGTTGATAGGGTACTTGGAGGCGAGTATGGCTGGGAGAGCGCTTTATGAAAGATTTGGGTTTGTGGGGGTGAAGGAACTGTTGTGGGATTCGAGACCGTATGGTGGAACGGAGATTGATACACATATTGTGAGTCTAAACGTTTGGCAGGAAAGGTGAGGGCGTTGCTGACCGTTCAAAGGCCATGTTTAGACAGCCGAAGTCTCCGAGACTTGAGTAAGGAACGAAACGCACATCGATAACAGAAAGAGGCTTTGGTAGGAGACGTAAAGGTAGTGTGACCACTGGCTACGGTTTAAGCTCCTTACAGCATCAAGCTGGATCTCTAGGCCCATGCTCTTTCCTTGCAATAGTCAATCTGTGGTTGACATCGATGATTTATTGGCAAAAATAACAGCATTGAATCGCCAGAATTATCAATATCAATCTCAGATGGAGGTGAATGGTTTCAACGCGTACACCATTGGAATATTGGAAAGGGTAGTAATGGATGTCAATGATTGGTCTATATGTCATGAGTTCTCAGTAATCCTACCACAAGGTTATACAGAAATTCTGGTTGGCCTCGCTTGTTAACATCCCCCATTGCTCTGTCAGGATCTCGACAATCGAGCAAAACATCAATACGACCACGTCACGTCCGCGGACACTAAACAGTTCAAACGCCAAAACTCAGGCCAGTGACCTGCTTACCCACACCGGTACCTAGACACCTATTGACCGTTCCGTGATTCCGTGCTCACTAAAGGTCCACATCATCCTCGCCCGGGAGTGGCATTCCTTGTATGATACCCATGCCACGCACGAACTGTCCAGCGCCCCATACAAGACCAGTTTCATTCCAAATCACACCGTTCCCTGCTGCCATTAGCCCAAGTACCCCTCTTAGAATAATGGATGGTTTTCAGGAATGGCGCCTGGAGCGTCAAACCATTAGGGTCTTCTCGCACCATCTGTCCTTGGCATAGGAGCGGCATTGACTACTCCCGCCGTCTAATTTGCAGCATTCTCGGCAGCAACTCGAGCACGCTCAGCTTCTGCGTCAATCTCACAAGGGAGAACTTGATACCAAGGTGGCGCTTGTTGAACGTGTTTCCTGTCGCGTATATTCTTAAGGGCAGTGGCTCGGACGAGTTCTGCTGTTTCCCACCAGAAACCGCGATTGCAGTGAATGCCTAATAATGTGAGTGTTGACCTTGCTTATATTTTCAGTACGAATACTTACAGATCATGGAAGGACAGCCACCGTCTTTGATGACGGCTAAAGAGCAATACGGACATCGACGGGCCTTCTGCTTCTGAAGCATCTTCAAGGTAGCGGTTTCTTCCTTTGAGCGAGCTTCGCCCACGTTCTTGAGACGGTATTCTTGACATGACATATCTGTATGCCATGGCACCGAACAATTCATGCAATGACGGACTTTGCACGCATGGCACTCGAGTTGGGGATAACCTGGTCGAGTCGTATCCACCCAGGCTGCTAGGCCACATTCTTTGTTTAGACAGTGCTTGATCATCTTGTTCGTGGCTGTGAAGGTCTTGAGGAGTAACTCGGAGTAGCGCGTGGTGTCTTCTGTGGACAGGTATGGTGCGACGTAATCCGTTGAGTCCCAAATAGCATGACAGTTCTCATCCAGACATCCAAGTGATTCCACTGGCTTTAGATCCAAGCTCGCAGAAAGAGAATTTCCAATGCATTCTTTGCAGACAGGCCCTTTGTCGTTCCATCGACCGATGGCTAAATGTCTGGCGCACGATTGTGGGATTTCTCCTGGTCGCAATTTTGGTGTTATCCAGGGACGGATTGGATCTTTTTTCTCGCGTCGTCCATTGGCGGCTTTGGGATACTCCGAGATCGTCTTGTCTTCGAGGCAGATTCGGCACGTGGCTTCTTTTGGTTGGGTGCACTTCGGGGTTGTGACTTTGCGCGCTTTCTTGGGCTTGAGAGGGTAATCCTCACCGCGACGTTTTCGCTTCTTGCTCGGCGCTGAAGCTGGAGTAGGCTCTGGTTCTGGTTCTAGTTCACCCTCTCCCAAGATCAATTCCAAATCCTCTGTTTCCAAGACGTCGTCGTCCGCAAACCAGTGGCGCTGATGTGGAACCGCGCCATTTCGAACGGTGGGTTGTTCTTCTGCAGGCAGCTCGTTAGGCGTGAGTATCGGTTCAGTCTCCAACCTAGCGTCGGCGATGCCTAAGTTATTGGGTAGTTGTTGGCGATCGTCGCCTGACATAAAATTGACATCCAGACATTCAACACATGTACCCAGAAGGCGGCCTCCCTGATCGCCGCTGGCAAGAGGATAACTATCACTGTGTTTGCGCCTATTGCACACAGCGCAAGTATGTCGAGTCGCCATTGCGCGTGTACTGTAACCTCGTGCTTTGAGGTAGGCGAGCTTTTGGAAGATTCGTGTATGAGGTGACATGGTAGATGCGACGTGGTGTTGGATTGATACTTCCGAGAGCCTTGCGCGCTTCGACTCGGGTGTTGTTCCACCAGGGTTAGTGCATTTGGTACAGAAGTTGTGATCAAAAGACAATGCTTAAGCTGGCGTGTGAAGAGATCAATCAGGCCATAGGATTGAAAGCCTCTCGGCACCTCTAAGATCGGTATCTTTATACACTGTTGCTCAGCCTGGAATTGAATGTTGTTAGAATATGCAGGTGGGGGTTCTGCCTACGCTAGTGTGAGCGCAGCCTTGCACACTTTTGCTTCTATTGGTCGTTGACAAAATCAGCAACGTGACTCATTTACATCAACAGAATCAAGAAGTGAGATGAGGAGACTGCAGGGACTGAATTGATGTCGACAATGCCAAAGTTCAGAAGCCTTGGAAACCAGTCACGTGACATAGCCTCCCCGAATCAGGTTGCATCCTGATGTTTTGGATCCTGAAGCCAATCGACCGGGACCTGAAGACCCAGTGCAAGATCAGAGAGGGTGATCAAAGCTATCTTCAGTCGTAGCTATCAACAAAGAGTTGCCTGAAATATCGACCTTCAGCCTGGTGTCGGCCCGATTATCCAGCCTGCATGGAATGAGAGTGCAGACACAGCGAACGCCTCATGATCCTCAAGACGATGCCCACGTCAGGGTGGAGTTGTTGGAGAATGCGGCTCAACCCCTCCATGCTGATGGAATCCTACCTACTTATACGGCAGGATGACCGGTCAGGTCTTCGGTCCGATCTCCATATGTGGATATCGATAAGCGTGCATCTTGATTCCTATAAATACTGCAGCAGTCTTCTCCATTTTGGCCTTCCTGATGATGGCCGAAACTCCCGAAGCAAAGAGTCGGCTCACGGCTGATGATGTTGTCATCTCACCCGTTGAGGAGAAAGACTTGATTTCAATTGTAAGTTGTTTGACTCATTTCAATGGAGAGACCTATTGCCTAACCATGATTTATAGGCTCGAGGCTATTATGCAGCATTTGGGCCGGATTGGTAGGCCCGATAAAACAATCCAGCTGATCACAGTCTCAACATCAAACAGGCATAACCAGATGGAGCCTGCACCCCCCATCTTAAACGTGCGCGTCGAGAAATTCGCAAAGCGTATGAAGCCTTGGTTGACTTCGCCTTACGGAAGGTGGAGGAAAGCAAGTCTGGTTGGACAGCCTGAAGTTGCTATCGGTCATGCCGGGTGGCTCATACCAAGCTCTACGCACGTTCCCAACCACTGGAGACACGACGCGGCTGAGAAGCTTGGTTGGGCCGTGAAGGAAGGTTGGACTCCTGAAGAGCAGGCGCAATTGTGGTCCCATGTCGATCTCGAAGCATGGCAAGGTTCCTTCCTAGGAACGGATCATGTCCGCGAGGAGCTGATGCGTGATACGCCACATTGGTAAGCATCTCATCGACATCTCGTTCGCTGCATGCCTCTGACATTATGGAGGTTCCTGGCTCCGCTCTGGGTTTTGCCAGAGTACCAAGGACGAGGTGTATCTTCGCTGTTGATGAGGGATGTCTTGGAAGAGGCAGATGCACAGAGTCCTTCCATCCCGGTCTACCTCGAAGCAATGCCGGACGCTCGACCAATTTACGAGCACTTGGGTTTCGTTGGTGTCGAAGGCAAACCGATCCAAATGATAAAACGTGGTCCGAAGCAGGCCAGGACTTTGGCAGACTAGATTTTTGATCTGTCGTCTGAAACGTGCAGGCAGTGCCAGTGGCGTTAGCAGTAGTACCTACACAGTACATCAACCTCAGGTACATGGCAACCGTTTCGAAACGTTCAATGCATCGTCTGTTTCTATTTTTGTTCGTTCGCGCACTAGCCGAGACATGCTATGGATGGCCTTCCACAATGGAGCAGGATAGTCAAGCTTCCGCACGGCACCTGAAATAAGTCTTCGACTGGATCCATAGTGAATCCAATCTTTGTGAGCTTGGAGAAGACCAAGCAAGTCTCGATCCGGGAACGGAGCTGTGGAGAGGATGGGTCCGTGGGTAGATCATATACCTGGAACAGGCACGCGAGATGTCAGTTGAGACCTATTGTGCAGTACGACTGTCATCTCAGCTTCGTACCACTACTCTCGTCGGCTTCCGAATATACTAGTACTCCAAGTACTGCAGGCAAGGTCTATCGGTCATCTGTGAATCTTGAATCTACAGAGACGCTGGAGGGAGGGTAGAGGTAGAAGGAAGAGCCAGCACAACTGATGCACAGAGATGCGCCTCCTTCCTGCACTCGGCCGAGAGATGCTGAAGGTTGTTGAAGTAGCTACTACTATGTACTATGTAGTTACTGAGGGCCAGGTGCAGGTGCAGGTGGGTTCGACGATGGCGACGAGAATCCAATAATGGCTTCCATCTAGCTGGAGTATGATCTGCAGAAATGTCACGTCTGGCGAAGAAGATAGAAGTATGATTAGAGGCTGTCCTGTAATAATAATCTAGAATGAATCGTGCGACACTATATACTGCAGTAGTACCACAGTACGCACGGGAAGCGAAATCTAAGACTCTTTCATAAAGTCCGGCTTCACCCCTGCTCCATCGCTGTCGTCCACCTGTCAACCTTATTTTGTGTCCCGGCCTCATATAAGTGACGATGCCAAGTCGAAGCATTGTATAGGACGCCTGTTGACAGCCCGGGTCGGCCAATGGGGAGCCAGCTGGTCTGAAACCCACCACAAACACCATCGTCCAGTGTAGTCATAGCCACAGGTCACTGCGTTGTATAGATTGATCGAGCACTATACTTCGATTAGAATTGCCATGTCCTCTCCTCCCATGGCCCCATCCCAGAATGTCTCTATATCGCATCCCACCAATCGCTCATCGCCTCACCAATCTGGAACAAAGTGACCGAATGTTCCTGGCTCGCGGGCAAGAGAAGTGTAGCTTTGGCGGTTGCCAGACTGATCCATCCCGAACTCTACGCTTCATTCCTCTTATTACTGGTCCACAATATCAGAACCATCACCCTCTTCGCCGCGTTCATTGTCTCCTATCGTTGGATCAGTGTGCCATTTCACCATGGAGAGGCCAAAGTCTTCGGGCCAACCTACCAGTAGCCACCTCCCGTCGATACCAGAAGCCTCTTCGCAGCCTCAGCGTCTGCCACGACTGAGTACCAGATGGGAGCCCGATATGGAAACCCCTCGTCGGAATTCTTACGAAATCTTCTCTCCAACAAAAGCCCCCAGCGACGAGAGAAGGCCGCAAAAGAATAGGACGGACAATGGCGCCAAAACAACAGACCAACCAGAGAAAGAGCCAGGGGCCCCTTCAAAGTTACTGGTCTTGTCGTTGTTCGTGTCAGTCTTCTTGTCCGCGTTGGACATCACCATCATCACCACAGCACTGCCGACCATTGCGGAACATATGCGAACCAACAGCACTGGATTTGCATGGATAGGATCTGCGTACCTGCTGGCTGGGGCCGCTTCGGAGCCCATATGGGCGAAGACAAGTGATATATTTGGGCGGAAACCTATTTTGATGTTGGCAAACGCGACCTTCCTCGCGGGAAGTGTGATATGTGCGCTCGCGAAGGGCATGACTACTCTCATTGCCGGTCGTGTCATCCAAGGTCTTGGATCTGGCGGCCTACTCGTTCTCGTCAATATCTTGATTGGGGATCTTTTCAGTCCAAGGTAGGTTGAGCTCTACGCACACTCCAGGCTACTTTCTAACCTACTCACAGAGAACGGGGCGTGTACTACGGACTATTGGGCTTGGTGTGGTCGATTGCCAACGCCAGCGGACCTTTCCTCGGGGGCTTGTTCTCTACGAAGATGGATTGGCGATGGTGCTTTTGGGTCAATGTCCCTATTGATGGCATCGCCTTGATTCTTACCGCCCTGTTTCTCAAGGTCCATACCCCAGTCACTCCGTTTTGGGAAGGCATCAAGGCTGTTGACTGGCTTGGCTGCGTTACGGTGGTGGGAGGCACGATCCTATTGTTACTCGGCATCGAGTTCGGAGGAGTAACATTTCCATGGTCGTCCGTGCCTGTCGTAAGCTTGATCATGGCTGGCATTGTCTTCTGGATCGTCTTCTTCTTCGTCGAGTCCAGAGTCGCAAAGTACCCGCTCGTTCCTATGCGGCTACTCAAAAACTTTTCGAATCTCTGCATTCTCGCCATCGACTTCTCTCATGGATTCGTCTTCATCGCAGGCTCCTACTTTCTGCCTGTATACTTCCAAGCAGTTTTGGGAGCCAACGCCTTACTTTCTGGCGTCTATCTTTTCCCATTCGCCCTGTCGCTTTCGCTCACCTCGATTGCTACTGGATTCGTGATCAAAAAGACTGGCGCCTACCAACCACTCATCACTGGAGGCATGCTTTTTCTCACACTCGGATTTGCGCTCTTCATCGACTTGCCAGAGTATACATCTTGGAGTCGTGTCATCATCTATCAATTGATCGCGGGTATTGGAGTGGGACCTAACTTCCAAAGTCCTATGATGGCGCTCCAAAACAGTGTTGCGCCTCACGACATTGGAGCTGCGTGCAGCACATTCGGCTTCATCAGGCAGTTTGCGAACGCCATCTCCGTTGTCCTAGGCGGTGTTGTACTCCAAAGCCAGCTCAAAGGACACCGAAAGGAGATGATCGACGGTGGCATCGAAGCCAGAGTTGTGGACTTGTTGACCGGTGGTTCAGCCATCAGCTCTGTGAACGAGATCAACCGCCTGCCCAAATTCGCTCGTCAAGTCGCGCGCAAAGCATTTTCTCAAAGTTTGTCCAAAATGTGGATCATGTACGCATGTATGAGCATAATTGGCCTGGGGTTAACCGATTTCATCCGAAAGTACGAGCTATCAACGGAGCACAAGCAGACAGTAACAGGACTGGAGGAGCAGGAGAGAATCAGGAAGGAAGAAGCCGAATTACGAAACGCTAAAAGATTGAAGAAGGAAATGGGCGTTCAACACGATGCAGAAGGATTACGACAGGTATCGGAGGACGGATATGGCGGCCCAAGCGGGAAAAGTGCAGAGGCTCTTGGCCTCTCATTACCAGATCGAGCACCTTCACGGATGGCCATGAGAGCAGCCGTAGACGAGAGCTCGACTGGCTTCCCAAGCATCCAGTCAACTTCAGCATCAGCGAACAAAGGCACTCCGCCTCGACAAGAAGGTGCCATAACCGCCGCGCGAAGGCGTGCCAAATCAGACAAAATAGGGGCTAGCATAGTAAAAGGTCAACACCCCGTCACGCCCATCAAAACCGACGGGCAACCAGCAGCAAGCGGTGAGGGCGATTTCCAGCTCGAATTCGGCCAATTTTTCCAAGAGGAAGATTTCTTGAATTACAGTTCGTCTGACGAAGTGATTGATTTGGGGCTAGATCAGACAACCAAGTCTGAAATCATCAAGGCTTCGCGTCGCTCGCGTCGCTCCTCCCTGGTGAATGTTCGGGGTCCATTGAAGGGGAAGTCGGGGAACAAGAAGAAAGGGGATGGTTGGGGACCACTACTATAGGCTTTTTACGAATTTGATACCTCCAGAGCTTGCGCATTGTCCCTGTTCTGTGCTGATGACAAGTCTGACTAGATGCCGCTGTCACTGTCACTGTTGTCTGCGGGGCGAAGAATTCCAAATGGACTTGACAGCTTAGGGCAAGGCACTTGACAGCCCTCAACCCTAACCTGTTCATCATACCTCCCGGCCCCGATCCTTTACTCATTCCCTCTCTTCGGTAACGAGATTGGATCTTGCAGTTCACTACAATTCCGTTCCTGCGCCCCAGGTCTATCAAAGGGAGAAGAAAGAGGCCGATACCGTCGGCCACCCCGTCTAGAAAAATTCGAGTCCAAATGATGGTGTCTTTCGTCCAGAAATGGAAATATCAAGAATATTTGTAGCTCCAAGCTTCAGCCACGCTCTTTCCTTACCATTGTTCTAGAGTCTTCAGTAGAGCATCGGTCGGCTAATATTTTTTCTCTCATGGTTGGTAATGCTGGCTTCATGATCGGTGCCTGGAGGACCAAAAACCGAGCGCCAACTCTGGTTAGCGCTATAATTCTGTAGGACCATGGTTTCACTTGTACATGTTGATGTTGTCTGGAGAAGAACAAGGTGGGAACAGTGCAGATTTTGCTATGAACGAGATATTAGGAATAAGGGTTATGGTGGTGTTGGGTACTATAGGTAGATCCAAGAAAATAGAAAGTAAGAGGGATTGTATTGACTTATAGTAGAGATACCCAACGACTCATTTATTACCTATTTGGGAGGTATTCGGGATCGGGGTATAGCGCCAATGCGGTGCGAGATCCTTGTTTCTGCTTCTTGTCGTCGTGGACTTCTATTGAGTTAATTCTCCGCTTTTTGTGCGGATGGAGAGCTGACCCATGATCTTACTGCTTCTTAGCTGCGATGTCTATTTTGACTGTTGAAGTTCATGACGCACCGTTCTTCTTGCAAAGTGCGAGGAATCAACCTCCAAAAATCTCAAATTGAAACAGGCCAAATACACGCTTACAGCTAAGGGACCGGTTCCAAAGATCCAGAGATCCAAGGTTGGTTACATTGGCTAGCTAAGGTGCCAAAGGCAGTATTGAGAAGCAGATCGGGTATAGTGCAAACAAGAAACAAAGATCCAGGAATATTGCACACCATCCAGAAATATAACAACCGTCTTCTACCCGTCCTTTCCCATCTATACCGGAAACATGTACTGATTTGCAGTGTTGGTTTATCGTCCATTTCATTGCTCTTTCTAATCTTCCTACTCTTCATTACTCTTCTTTCATCCAAGATTGTTTGGGGTCTTTAGATCTCAGCTTCTCTACTCATTTTCATCGTGCATGGTGCTTTGCCATGTGCTCTGCTATATCAGGTTGCTTCCTAAGTACGCCCCTTTCGACATCATTTGGCTTGTATGCTAGAGGACTGGAGAACCGACCCCTCATGCCGAGTTTGTCCTCGGTGAGCCATCTGCGAAACCTGATGAGGAAGTGCACAATCACAAAGACGATGATTATAGCAGCCAATATGCCCAAAATGTATGCAGCCACGATGGCTTTACTGTGCGTTGTCTCGTCCAGGAAGTCGTAAACGTAGAAGCCGGAATCGTGAAGGGTGAGGTATGCGACGCCTAGGTATCCTGCGAGGATGAGGATGAGCGGTACGATGTGCAGCCAAGGCGTTTTCTCGGTTCGAGCGAATAGGATCTCGAATATTGCGAAGACTGAGTTGAGGCCGTGTGCGGAGATATTTCGCCAGACGCCCGTCCGGTTTGCGAAACCATTGAAGATAATACCCCAGTAGACAACTGCACCCTGTTAGCCATGAACGAGCAGTTGTTTTCAGGAGAGTTTACCTGTGACTAGGAACGGGAATATAGTGATGGTGGAATAGAAGATCGAGTGCAGGATTTGCAAGAATTTCGACCACCGGGCTAGTAGAGGTGTTCCTGTTCTCGCATAGCTTCCAGAGTGCAATGCAGCAAAGGCGAAGTAAAAGGCGAGTCCGAAGAAGGTGAGATCTGTAAAGTAACTAAAGAAATAGGCCGCCTCGCCCTTCAAGCCGTCCATAACAAGGGACGTAATGATACAGGCGAAGATGTACGCTGAAAATGTTGCTCGCATAATGCAGAGCACTGTTGGTGAGAATAGCCATGATGAGGAAAACCGAACAGCATCAAAGGGCTCCGAGGAGCCTCTTCCGAACAGAGGCATAGTTGTGAACGTGAGGTTCTTGGAGTGAGTACGCGGCAGAGCCGAGAATTGGGGTGTTAGCTGCAAGGGTATTCTAAGAGGTAGGTAAAAATGGGCCAGCGAAATGAGCAACGAAATGAAGACAAGGCAAAGCGAGAAGAGAGACAAGAGATGTGCTAGAGTCCCAAAGCGGATGTCGACCAAGAAGGGTCCGGTCGGACAAAAAGCATGATGATGAACAGACTTCAACAGAGCCAATGTCTATCAGGCTCAGGTTGGTTGCAACCAGCGCAGCTTGAGTTCGAATTCTTGACGGATGGATCACGGCGAAGCCAGGCCATGCTCCTAATTTGGTGGTGGCTTGTGGCTGCTGGCTTGCCATTGGTGATGAGCGGCAACTCAAACGAAGTGTCTGTGAGGGAGAACAAAGTAGTAAGTTTTCTCCGCCGATATAATCCATGCCGTCGGAATGCGGTGATGTTGTTGACAAGAGAGTTTGACTTTGAATGAAACAAAGACTCGCTTCACGTGAACTGAACTTACTGGTCGGACAAAACTTCAGTTCATTGAAAAAGAGTCGACCAACAATCGCTTTGACTTGATCATGGACTACAAGAACAGAGGAGAGCTTCTGCTTTCGGTCAATTCCACAACTTGACATACATTGACCTCGACAGATCACGCTGTATGCGGCATTGCGGAAGCAGAGTGGCCTTTATGCGCGGAGTCTAATCACCGACTTATGGTGTTCATGCCTTGATGAAAGCAAATAATGAAAGCAAACGATGACTGGAGCAGTAACGGATGCATGATCAACAAGGGTATGTCAAGCCTGAGACCCTCAAAACTCTTGGAAGCAGTTTTGACACCGTTCTTATAGTCGGCTCATTTCCAAGCTCAGTCAACGCAGAAGGCCAGACAGCCATCAGAGAAGATCTTATATCGATGTCCACTCCTGCTGCACTGATTGAACGTTACTTCAATCCTGAAGCTTCTTCTGAAGCATTGGCCGATCCTGATAATAACGAGTGTTTGATAAGGCCAAAATATCGAGGGACTTGTTGAAGGAAGTTGAAATCAATTTCGGGCTTGCCTTTAAGATCAATCTCTCATATTTGCCTTCCAACCACCCGGACGAAGGGGGAGAGCAGCCTTAGACCCTCTTTCCTGTCCCTTTCGGCAACGAGCAGGATGGCGTTTATTTCGGCCGAGGCAAGATACTTCAAAACGTAAACTTTCCTCTTTCTCCTCGATTTTGAACGGACGCGTTGCTGGCTTACTAGAGCCTGTGGAGAAGTTTGTACCAAGCAATTCCCAGATGGTGTTGACAGATTGCTTCGAACCGAGGCGAGAGCTACTACTGGAACATGATGTGACTGCTAACAATGGCCTCGATGAGCCCATGGAGGAGCATGCGCCTGCGGGTAATGCACCACGCCACACGCCACACCACACAACAACGTCGGAGAAAGCGTCTCAATCGAGGATAGCTACTTCACCATGTGCTTGGCCACGCGATCTGAGGGCGGACTCTAGCTGAATGGAGAGCAACCTAGGCTAAAAGTCAAAAACCTGGAGTAGGTACACGATACCCCGCACTGCAGGCTGTTCAAGAATCCGGGGTTCTACTAGTACTACTTCCTTAGTATGTACATCGCCAAGTCCACCACCTCCAGGAGTCTTTCGCAAGAATTCATTTTCAGCCATTGCCCAGCCTTCGCCGCATAACATGCATGCACACCATCCTCATCGCCAAGTTCAACTGGACGAGTAGAACTTTTCCCACAGTCACGGCTACAACGGTGCATGCAACACCACCAATCTTACTCGCTGGCCACTTACCAGCCAAGGACCTTCTTCTACGGATGCTCTCCACGAACCCATGCCGTCTGACTTGGCGAGTGGCTTTCGAGGCAAGAAAGTGGATGCGCTCTGTGATGCTTTGCAGTTGTGGATGGATTGCCACGCCGGAGCAAGGACACGAACAGCTCTCCCATCCGTACTCAATCCCTTTCTAGATAAGGTTGGCCCTTTTCCCCACGATGCAGCCTGTCCTCTACTCTAGCTCTGTGTATTGCTGCCGTCCCTCTGATTGCGCAACTTGCTTCCTCACGCCTCCTTTCCTTGCAGCTCGAGCATCTCTAGTTGCTTCCTTGTAGTCCTCCGGCAACATGTCTAACATGGACGAGAAACACGCAGTCGACCACATTCAAAACCATGAAGATATCGACAAGCGTCTCAGTCACGGCAGCGACGATGACATCCTCGCGGAATTCACTCCAGAGGAAATCAAGAAAGTCATCCACCGTATCGATCGCCGTCTAGTCGTGACGGTTGGTCTGATGTACTGTGTCTCGTTGATGGACAGGACAAATTTGAGCGCCGCGGCTATAGCAGGGTATGTCGTACACAAAATAACTAACATATGCAGTATGCTGATCGAGCTACAGCATGAACGTCGAGTTGAAGCTTGGGATTAACAATCGATATTCAATCGTGACATTGGTCTTCTTCACATCCTACATCGTCTTTGAGTTCCCCAGTACCGTTGTCATCCGCTATCTCGGTCCCCGAAATCACCTCGCTGGAATTACAGTGCTTTGGGGAGCTGTGATGCTGGGTAGGTGTCGGCTTGATGAAGCCTTCTGATTTCGGCTAACAGTTCCTTTAGGTATGGGCTTCGTCAAAACTTGGAGCCAACTTGCGGCACTGCGAGTCTTGCTGGGTGTTCTAGAAGCTGGTTTCTTCCCCGGCTGTGTCTACTTACTAAGGTCAGTCCGACGTTTCTGAGACTTGGGATGAAAAATGACTAAAGACAAAAAGTACTTGGTACACGAGATATGATATGCACAAGCGATACAGTGTGTTCTACATGCTCGGATCTTTGGCTAGTGCCTGCGCGGGTATTTTGGCGTATGGACTGATGCAGATGAAAGGGCTCGCGGGTTACGCTGGATGGCGCTGGTAAGAACATCATAATCTGGAGATTGAACATTGCTCACACTTACAGGATCTTCATTATCGAAGGTATATTGACCATGATAATCGGGTTTGTCGGTTACTTTGCTCTTGTCGGCTTTCCAGATGACGACCGTGAAAACTACGGTTTCCTTACTAAGCGCGAAATGAGAATGATTGTCGCACGAGTTGATAGGGATCGAGGGTAGGTCCTGATTAGGCTTGACAACGTTCAATTTACCTGTCTAACAACACCAAAGTGATGCGCACACGGAAGCTTTCAGCTGGAAGAAATTCTTGAGCGCTGGCCTAGATCTAAAGATCTGGGGCTTTGCTTGGATTTTCGGAATGTCCACGACCGTCTCTTACGCACTCGCATATTTCCTACCCATCATTCTGCGCAACGGAATGAGATTCAGTCTAGCCAAGTCGCAATGCTTGGTCGCTCCACCGTAAGTATTCGCGGAATGGGCCATTTTCGAAGATTTTGCCATTAATGTTGATAGCTATGCGGCCGCCGGTTTGTTGATGTATGGCACTGGGTACATTGGTGACAAGTACCATATCAGAGGTCCAATTATCATCTTCAACTCCACTTTGGCCATCATTGGCCTGCCACTCATTGGCTGGGTTGAGAACGTTGGTGTTCGTTACTTCGGCGTATTCTTGGTCTGCATGGGAGCCAACTCCAAGTAAGTATTGAGCAGACAGATTACAAGCTTTGGAAACTAACACCTCTATCAGCATCCCCGCAGCGATGACATACCAAGCAAATAACATCCGTGGCCACTGGAAGCGAGCTTTCTGCAGTGCAACTTTGGTCGCATTTGGCGGACTCGGCGGAATCATCGGATCCCTCGTCTTTAGGGAGCACGATGCGCCACAATATCGTCCAGGTCTTTGGGCTGCTATCACAAGCCAATTGATCATTATCGTAATTGTGCTCGGGCTTTCCGTGAAGTTCAGCCGCGACAACAAGAAGGTGGACAGAGGCGAGATCCAGATTGAGGGCAGTGATCGAGGCTTCAAGTATACGCTCTAGGCTCCCAGACTCAAGCCTATCATTTATAGTAGTACTGTCGATACCGGCAACAATATGAAATAATTGTTAATGAATTTGGATGAGATTGCCCCTGAAAGAATTTTCGAATCCAGTTCTCGAGTCAGATCCAGGGGTGAATTGGGTCCGTGCGTAGTTCCCAGCCTCGCCCAGCCTTGAACTTCCAAAATGACAACAACATTGGCTGAGACATCGCCAGCCTTGAGGAGTTATATGTACATATTACGAACAAGAGGCAGGAAAAACCCAGCCTCTTAACGTCACACAGTGTGTAGAAGTAACACAGGCATTCCCGGAGTATCTTAAGTGCCTTTTTCCCTCATCTCACAATAAGCAGTGAGAAGACAATCAGCCGTCTTTATCCTCGTCTTATCTAACCCACAAGCCAATCTCTGGAAACAATTCTTTTAACCAACCTCCACCATGAAAACCAACACCCTCGCCTCCCTCCTCTCCTCGGCCCTTCTCACAAACGCACAATTAGCCTACGACTCCTCAACACAATCCCTCAAATGCGCACTACCAAATGGAATCTACTGCGTCGGCGAATCCATGTCCCAATCCTACATCGCCCACTGCAACAACGGAACAGCGACAATATCCTGCTGCACATCCGAACTCTCCTCCCTCCCCCCTCTCGGTCCAAAACCAACAGCGCTATGTTTCCAGTCCTCAATAACGAGTGGTGATGCCAGCTGCGTATTGAACGGGACGGTATATCCACCCAAAGGACCAGCCTCCCTTCCATCTCCAATGACGCCGACGAAACCGATTCCGGCGGTGGTCAATATTACAGATGCGCCGCCGAGGGATTGTGGATGTCAAAACGGTACATACCCACTTGCACCCAAGGGACCACATATTCCCATTTCGCCACCTCTTTCGCCACAGAGTGGGATATCACTCCCTTCAATTATTCCACCGAATGCTCCATCTGCACCAATTCTTCCTTCAGCATCGAGTCATCCCACTGCACCACCACCGGCAGCTTCAACACCTGCCGTTTTACCAATTCACCCCACAGCACCGGTATCAGCTGGACATGGTATCCCTACTATCCTGCCCACTGGAACGGGAATCCCTTCCGAGCCGATGACAACGGGTCCAACGAGTTTCTCGTATACGATTGGGAAGCCTACTGTTTCGCCTTCGAGTTCGGGTGGGAGTCCGGTACGAGGTAGCGATGCTGCTGCTGAGAGGAGAGGTGTTTCAGTGGTGATGATTGGTGTTGTTGGTGCTGTGGCGATGTTGCTGTGATTTTTTCCTTTCTTTCTTTCTTTTCTCCTTCCTTTCATGCTGTTGATGTTTGATGATGTTACGATACGGGCTTTATGAGACACTTTAGGTTGATAATAGATGGGATGGGGAAAGAACTTGAAGACTTTAGTCGAATGAAAAGCATGGCTATAAATAGATATGAGTGACGGATATAAGTCAGTAGAATAATAGGAAGACCTAGATTGCTAGAAGACAAATCTCTTTCCAAACAGAATAGATAACATATCATACCACATCGAGCAAAAGAAAGTAACCTTACCTCCAACATACCGTCCTCGATCAATCATATACATACGCACTTCAAGACAAATCCTTCGTGGATTGAAAGCAACAGACGCACCAGAAAATAACCTGTACACAAATCCAATTTCACACCAAAAAGCACCATCCCCATTCCGCACGAACACAAAACGACAAAACAGAGAAGTGTATTCGAAAGCCAGCTCCCCGGCCCTCCCACCCAACCCAATCCCCCCAGTCCTCGCAGACTCACGCAGAAACAACGAAAAACTCAAACATCGGCTTCACAGACTGCGGCAAGGACTGCACACAAACCCCTTACAGCTGCGGCTCCGAACAGACGCGCAAATTCTACGAAGAAACGGTTTATTGCATGGGCACTCTCCAAGTAGGCGTGCCAGGCCAGGACGAATGAATCGGATCAAATATAAGCGCTGTATACTTGGGGCTGTGGGAGTAGTAAGTAATCTTCTTCTCTCGTTTGGTGTGTTTCCATGCGGAGAACACTGTGCTGGTTTGTTTCTTCTCTTTTCTCCTGCTTGAGGTAGGGGCTTTTGCGCTCTTCGCTTTTGGGTAGTGGCGAGGATCGGAGAAGAGGTGGGTTTTGTAGGGCTGTCAAGCCATTGCTATTCCTATCATAGCCATATCAGCTCCCCAAACCACCATCGATATCAGTCTGTTGTGAGAAATCTGTTCAACCCGTTGAGCATGGAATCGAAAGAAATTGTAACGAGATTAGCACAAACTCATAGTAACAAGCCATTGATCGAGTCCTGTCAGCAGGAATGTCAGGAAAGGTCTGGAAAGAGAGTAAATCCAGCGTAGTTCCAAAGTAGGAGCCATAGAACACTCTCGGGCATTTCATTCCCAAACCACCAGGAAGTCTATTCACTTTTCAACAGAGCACGTTCATTCCCTATCCAACCACACAACCATCCACCCATAATAATAGACGTCAACAACACCAGCCCAATGTCGTATTTGCGAAACGGAAGACCCGGAAGCAACCCTTAATTAGGTTGGAAGGTCCATCCACCATCCTTCATCATCTTTTCTCTCGCTTCCCGATCTCTCTTTCGTTCTTCCTCAGTCAGCCTATCTTGGCCACTCCAATTGGCACTGCTGGTACGGTCACGAAACTTCTTGTGTCTGTCTTTGTTCTTGAAAACTTCCTCCATTTTTAGCGGCGCAATCGGGCCAAAGATTGCCTCCGGATCAACCAGTTGCTGTTGTGAAAGTAGCTCGCGCAATGCAGGCGAATTGACCCAATCAGGTGCTTGGAAATCTTCTTCCTCATCTTCAGAGTCGCTGGCGATCTCGGGCAAGTCGATGTTGTCACCGTTTGGATACAACGGAGACGATTTAGCTGCGGACTTGAGTGCGGCGTTGGAAATTGGACGTCCAGGTGTTTTGTGCTGAGCATTGGAGGGCCCAGATGGATTAGCGAAAGGAATATGGGCGTTTGCAAATTTGGCTATGTCGTTATGATGGCTAGCTTGACCATTGTGTATTTGGTGCTGAGCAGTAACAGTCTTGACGAACATCGAAGGTGGAGGATGATGAGGAGGCGGCACAGGCGCATAGCCATGTGGAAACTTGTTTTCCTTCGGGTTGTTAGCCTTCGGTAGACATGAGGATGGAAGTCGGCTAACCTTTCGGATGTTGGATTGTCTGATTGGAGGTGCCATGATAGACCCGCGAAGATCTTGAGGCTCGTCCTCTTCAGTTTTCCTTCGTTTTGCATCGTTCTGCTGGTACGAGGGAGGATTGCGCTGCATTGGAGGCCGAGCATGAAGCTCGTCATCCTGTTCTATCTGTAATGCTCGCTTAGCAGGTTTAGCAGGATTGACCTGAATAGGTCGTTGAGCTTCAGGAGCCATGCGTGATATAGGACGACGAAGCCCACCAAGCTCACCACGGCCGTGGGCAGCCTGCTGGTTGAGCTTGTCCTGCTGAAAAGCGTAAGCAAACTCATTCTGCTGGGCCTGACCTTGTGCACGCTGAGCCTCCTTGCGTTGCTGCTCCAGACGCTTGGCCTCAGCTGCCTGTCTTTGAGCTGCTCGCTTGGCTTCGTCTCGACGTTGTTGCTCTGCAGCTCGACGCTGTTGTTCAGCACGTCGCTCATCTTCCAGTCTCCGGCGCTCTTCGTCCTGCTTTCGACGCTCCTCTTCTTGTCGACGACGTTCATCTTCGGCCTTAGCCGCTCTACGCTGCTCAATCTCGCGCTTTTGCTCCGCTTTGCGTTGTGCAGCCTTGGTTTCCTGCTCCTTCTTCTTTGCAGCGGCCTCTAGTGTACGTTTCGCCGCCACGGTTGAGCCAGAAGGTTTGTGAAGGCTGTTGCTAGAGGTGGATGCATGTAATGAAGCCGAAGAAGACTTTGCATGGAGCGCAGTCTTGCCTGATGCAGCTAGATTTTGCAGAGACTCATGCAGAGATCGAGACAAGTCTGTGGTAGATGGTACTTGTGATTGTGATTGTGATTGTGCGTGTCCAATTCTTTGAGAAGGCATCCGAATAGGAACAGGAGTAGGTCGCGTCTTGGGTTGCGTAGCGTCCTTCACAGGCTTGACGATTCGTCTTGGCTCGCGAAGACGTTGCGACTGTGTTGTCGGAAGCATGCTGCGCGGAGCTGGAGGTGGTGGCATCTCGTCCGCAGAGGCAACTTCATCACTTTTCTCACTCTCTGCACGGCTTGAAGCCATGGGTCGCTGAGCTGCAAGGCGCTCTCTGGAAGGTGACAACTGACGCTTGCTCGCCGCAATGATGGCCTTCTGCCTTTCTTTTTCGCGCACCTTGTCGACATCACCTTCCATCTTGCGCTGCTCATCTTGCTTCCTCTGCTCACGTTCCGAAGAGCTCCGAGTGCGCCGTCCTTCAGTGGCTGCGCTGGCTGCGCTCTCAGCAGACGTAACTCGGTCCAGAAGATCAGGATATAGAGCTGGCTCTGGTGCAGTCTCTTCCGTTGGGCTGAAAACGTCGTTGAACATATCTTCGGCTTGACGAGAGCGCGCTGGTGAAGCCAATGCCTCCATCTTCGCCTGTGCACTCACACCTGCACTGCTCGCGAAAATGCCCTTTGCTGAGCGCAAGGCCGAGTAAAGTTTGGCCTTGGTAGCGCTCACGGCGCCATCAAGATGTCTTCTAGGGGATCCAGCAGGCGTAGTCGTGGTGTTCTCAGATGGGAAAGCAGGATTGGAAACAGAAATTGACTTCTGGCTTACTGCCGGCGCCATAGCTGCACGCGTAGGAGAAGTAATTACCGATGCAGAAACGGTCTTCTTGTGCTCGAATGGCAGTTTTGGGCGAGAGGGGGGGAATCGTCTTTTCGGGGACTCCTGCTGCACAGGGGCCGCCATTTCAGGCTCGATCTCCTTGGCTTTTCCATTTTGTTGGATACTTTCAGCCGTAGGGGTTCTGAACAATGCTGGCCGTGGTGCCTCTTTCTCCGCTACTGCCGCCGATCTCACCGGTTTGATCCAATCGTCATCGTCATCATCATCTTGAGCAGGATTTGCAGGAAGTTGTTTGTTGAGGTCGGGACGTGAACCGGGACGCGTGAGTTCAGCCTCAGCCTTATCTGGCTGTGGGAGTTGCGGGTAAATCGATTGACTAGCGACGGAGCTGAGATTCGGAATTGACTTTGACAGACGCGAATCTCTCGAGTTCCCAAGCATGTTGATTCTGTCCCGAAGCCCTTGAGTGGTCGTTTGATGGTGCTTCTTGGTCGTTTCCGATTCTTCGCGTTCTAGGGCCGGCTTGTCGAGTTCATCGACGTCCATAGTATCGTCTTGGGAGTTTGATGCATTTTGCTGTCCTCCTAAGCTCTTTCCGCCAGTGAACCTACCGGCAAGATGGCTTGTGCGAGAATTCCTAGCGCCCATGCTCTTCTTGTGCGCTAATGGCTCGCGCGCAGGAAGAGAAGAAAACGTGAGACTACTCTTTCGCAGCAATGGTTTGACCGGGCTCGATTTGTCTGACGGTGACCGGACATCGTCCTCGTCCATGCGATCCAAGTCCTCGTCTCCCTGTTCGGACTCAGGTTGTTGTTCTTGCGCAACTGCTGGTGCTTCACGCTCGACGAATGCTGGTTCCTCGGCCTCGACTGGCTTTTCGACTGAAACGGGTTCTGGAAGCTCAATGTCTGGCTCGTCAACGTCAGGAACGGTAGAGCTGGCATCGTCATCTTGTCGGAGTTCTTCTCGAGAGGCGGTCCTGCTTGTACCCTCTTTGGCCGACACAAAAGATTCCTCGGTTTCCGTTGCGTCTTGTTCCTCTCTTGGAGGACTCGCAAATCGCGCTTTGACAGCGGATGGCGCTTGTGATGTCTCCTTTGGCGGGCTGAGTACAGGAACGGGAACCCCGACCACTTGCGGCCTATCGACCTCCATCTCGTCTTCGCTTAGGCCATGATAACCTGAGTCTCCATACTTGGATCGCGGTACATGGCGCGATCTCTCGGCAGAAGCGGCCACAGGCAGCTGGTTTTCGTTTGAGGCATCTTCAGCAACTTGGAATTGTGCAACTTGTTTGTAGAACTGGGTCTTGGTAGGAGAGGAGGTGTGTGCTTGTGGATTGGGTGCAAAAATATCTGTCAAAGGCTGGTCGATGTGTTAGTAGATATGAACGCAAATTCCAAGGCTACACACATACAGCGCGTTGACCCAAGGCATCCAGCTTCCGAGCAGTTCTGGGGGTTTTGCCGCGTAGTTTTCCAGGCGTCTTGAAGATATCGGCGACATTCCTATGAGTGATTAGCAGTAATTCCACCTGAGTAACGCTCAGTTCAGTACATACATGTTGTTGCCAGCAAAGATATCGTGCATGTGCTCATTTAGCCATTCCATCTCATTTCTGACAGAATACTCGAACTCTTCTACTTCCTGGTCGACCATTTCATTTGCCTGTCGACGTTCTGAGACAATCCATGGTGCTGAGCCCACGGGCGGCAGCTTTCTTGTAGTGGCAGTCATGGTGTAAACAAACGCGTTGGGGCGCTATGCGCTGGTGGTGGATATGGAGGGACGCTGTATATGTACCGTTGAAGCTAGATAATCATTGTTTCGATAGCCAAAAGGACGTATGGGTGTTATGGCAGGTTGTCGGGGAACTGGGGGCAATCGTGTGCTGGGCTTCTGTCTTTGTTTTGATCCCAATGGAAGCTCCCAGCGAATGCAGGGCACGGTCACTTCGAGATAGGCCGAATCACGTGTTAGGAGACTATGGTTTCGAGCTCGAGTCCTTCATCTGCTCCAGTATCTTCCTGTCTGCAGAACCCTCACTTTGTCCTCATCTCCGGCCTCACTTCGTATGGTTGATGTTGATCCCGCAATATCAACTGAGGAGGCTGAATCGGGTAATAGACGTTATAGCCGAGAGTAACATCTTAAACCAAGATGCACGTTTCTTACCCTTCTACCAATTCCACCCCTTTCATACTTTTCCATTTTCACTTATCTCTTGATTCCATTGAAGTTCAGCAATGGCATCCGCAATAAGACTACTTGGACTGATGTGTACTCGCCCAATTCCCCTTATTTCCAGATCTAGAGCACGACTACATCGTAGAGCATTTTCGGTAACATCATGTCGCCGTATCATGGAAACCTCAGGCTTCACCCAATCGCAAATGGATGTTCGAGAAGCCGTTTCGAAAATCTGTTCCAAGTACAATGATGTATGCTAGCGAAGCATATGCCTCTTGAACATGTCTGTTGACCATGGGTAGGACTACTGGATGGACCATGATCAAAGTGGCGAATATCCACATGAACTACACAGAGATCTTTCAAAAGATGGGTGGATAGGCATTGCACTGCCAGAAGAGCTAGGAGGGGCAGGATTAGGAATATCAGAAGCAACAATGATGCTACACACAATCGCCGAGTGCGTTATTCAACCAGTCTCCTCGAGCACTGCCTAACCAAGCCGTTACAGAAGTGGGGCAGGAATAGCAGGCGCCCAATCTATTCATGCAAATGTCTATGCAACGCAGCCCGTCGCCAAATTCGCAACGCCATGCCAACTAAAACGCTTCCTCCCACCCTTGATATCGGGCGAAGTACGTGCCTGCTTCGGTGTAACAGAACCAAATACCGGTCTCGAAACTCTAAAACTGAAAACTTTTGCCCGGAAACAGGGAGATAACTATTACATTACCGGCCAAAAAGTCTGGATATCCTCCGCCCAAGTCGCCTCCAAAATGATTCTTCTCGCACGCACAACCGCTCTCGAAGACGTAAAGAAGCCATCCGAGGGATTAAGTCTCTTCTTCATCGATTTCGATAAATCGCAACCAGGTCTCGAATTGAAAAGGATAAAGAAGATGGGCGGACGAGCAATAGACGCGAACGAAGTTTTCTTCGACAACTACAAAATCCCTGCCTCCTCCCTCGTCGGTTCCGAAGGCCAAGGTTTCAAAATAGTCCTCCACGGAATGAACGCAGAACGCTGTTTGCTCGCCGGCGAGGCCCTCGGTCTCGGCTACGTCGCTCTTTCTCGCGCAGCAAAATACGCCCAAGAACGTGTCGTTTTCGGAAGACCGATCGGTCAAAACCAGGGCATCCAACATCCACTTGCTGATGCTTATATGAATCTCGAGGCAGCGAAGTTGGCGACTTATCATGCGGCAAGGTTATATGATCAGAGTACGCATGATAAATCGATAACACAGCATGCTGTTGGTGTTGCTTGCAACTCGGCCAAGTATTTGGCAGCTGAGGCGGCGTTTACGGTTTGCGAAAGGAGCGTTCTGGCGCATGGAGGAATGGGGTATGCACAGGAGTATCATGTAGAAAGGTATCTGAGGGAGTGCTTTGTGCCTAGGATTGCGCCGGTTAGTCGGGTGAGTAACAGTCTTTCATTGTTGATTCTAGTACTGGGCTAATGTAACGGGCAGGAAATGATTATGAATTATGTGGCCGAGAGAGTGCTGGGCTTACCTCGTAGCTACTAAAAACAAATACCACAAGAGGCCTTTTAACCACTTCGAGTTCCCTTTACCCACAGATCCCAGAGAACAAACTTCACAGCATTGATAGACCCTCAACCATTGCTCATGACCGATTTTCGCTTAGTCTATAGGCAATTTTCTCAGCATTCCCATTCGCCCGGCGCGCTGTAGCGAACGTGGGCTCGTTGTGATGCCTTTCTAGGAACAATTCTGTCCTCCAACCTCTCGCTAAGGAAGTAATTCGAAGCATGACGGCGACGTAGGGTATGTGGTGGTTAGTTGGAGGATGGGACTGGCTGTCATCATGAGGGAGGGGATGCTGGAGCAGAACATGTCCTGGTTGTCGCATGAAGCTATTGCAAAGCTGGATATTGGAAATTTTGACCACGGAGGGTGCTGCGTCAAAGGTGCCCGAGATGGTTTGCACGATTATCTCTGTGGCATGTTGTTTGGGCGAAGAAAGTTGTTGGCGAACAAAAAAGATCCGCTATTGGCTGTGATGAAGAGCGAATAATGTTTGCGAAGCAGATACTCTACCTAACAAACGGACAGTGGTTTTGAAGAAGTGGACAAACAAAGAGTGACTGGAGTTTTAGATATAACTAAGTTTACTTCCCTGGGTGACTGTTTGCTATCTACGACCTACCAATTCTGCTTCTTGTTACCTACCAACAACTATAACCAAAAGAGGGCACAGAAAACCTCAGAGACACCTTCTGACATCAACATGTGCTTCCACAAGTGCTATAGTTTCCGGTGCGGGCATAGTTTCTTCGTCCCTGGAGCAAAAGTCATATGCGATTTAGCAATGGTTGCTCTCCTAACTCCTGCTCCTGGTGCTTCAGTAGACGATAAGACGGAATCGGGTCTGATTGATCAACAAGAGGCTGCAAGTATTACTATTCCGCAAAGTCCACCACCAGGGCTTCAGATCGTCGAGCAAGACCTCGGTGTGGGTGAACTTGAAATTAAAGGCTTCTCGAGAGTGTGCACGCCAAAGGTTCATGGTTTCTACTCTAACAAAATCGAGAGATTGTGTTCGAGCTGCAGCCGTGAGAGAGATGAAGAGAGGGAGTTGGCGGAGATGAAGATGATAGAGGCACAGAGAAGAGCTTCTCAGCTTAACACGGAGCCGGGGAGGGAGTATGCTACTGATCGAGAAAGCTTGCTCTCAGCAAGCGAAGTCGAGACCGGCAGTGTGAAGAGTATGAAAAGTCCAGCGAGCAGTCTGAAGAGTCCAGAGAATGGTACACAACAGAGAAAAACGAGTTCGGGCATGAGTGGTTTTTTGAACGCCTTTAAAAGGACCTCCTAGTAATACTACCAGTAGTAGTTGATAGCACTAAATCCAGGTCACGTTACCTATCAACCATCATCTGCTTGAAGTGAACGTCGACCACCATCCACGCATTGCAAGCTTCCTCACGCCGCCAAACTGCTCAATTTCCCTCCGAACACTCTAAAACTCACAATGCCGACCCCCTACTCCGAAGCCTTCCTCAAGAAACAACCCCAGGTCCCGCCGACCTTCGCCGGTGTAGACTACGACGACCAACACGCCCTGAAAGCAGCACAAGACTCCATCATCCGTGAACAATGGGTCAGATCTATGATGGCACGATTAGTGCGTGAGGAAATGGGCAAATGCTACTGGAGGGAAGGTGTAAACCACTTGGAGAAATGCGGACATCTGAGAGGTAGGCATATCCGCCATTTGGGAGGCGTGATGTGTAGGACAATTGGTATGTGAGGCCGGAGGCTAATTCAAGCTTGATACAGAACGATACCTGGAATTATTGAAGGATGCTAAGGTCAAGGGATTCTTGTTTGCGCAACAGAATTACATTACACCAGAGGGTTTGAAAAAAATGAAGGACAATTGATGCGAAGGGTGCCCATGGCAAGAGCAATGGGACCGGTATCATCGAATTGGACTGGAAGGGCTGGTTGCGAGTCTTCTGTGTCTGAGATAGCTAGAGCCGAGAAGCGCAATGGGCGTCATGGGATGTCAAGGTCTCGGGCCATGCGACAAGCTGGGTTATATGTACAAGATTTGGACCACATCGATCAATTGAATGCGCCTTCAACCAACTTGAGCATTTTCAAGATGATGAAGTTGGTATCCATATTCATGAGATGGTTGATCTGCCACATGGGGAGTCTTGGGCGCACGGAGGAGGAAGACGGGGTGGCCGGATGTGTAGCTCCTGATGGCTTTGCACCTGGTGGCGTGAATGCTGGTGCTGGTGGCACAGGCTTGGATGGTGTTGCTGGTCCTGGTTTGGGTGCGTTCTTGGCCGCCAGCTTGGCTGCTGCCATGGCCGATTGCTCCTCCATGTACTGACCGTTCTCCTCCATTGTGAACCATCCCAATTTCCCACGGTAGCCGGCGGGCCTGAGGGTCAACTCGCTCTCTTTCTGGTGCCATTCGCCGTCTGTTCCCAGCCACCAATCGCTGCCATCATTCTTGACTTTTTCGCCGACATAGTGTGCGTCGCTGTCAATGCCGACGCGTTGGCCCCATTTGACCTTGCGCTATGCGGGAGCAAAACTATCATTCAAAGAAAATGGCATATCGAAGCTACGGAATTGGTGTTATCTACTGTTTGATTCGGTCACATTGAGAGGTGAAGAAGCATGGGCATGAAAGAGACAGTACAGCCCTCATGAACATCAGTGTAGACTATTTACACCGCTAACTTTCAGCCACAACGAACTATGATCCATCTTCTAGAGGCAGGAATCAAGCTACCACTTAAATCATGACGTCTAGGTGTTCATCCTCTACTAATGGTCTTTTCGTCATTTGTTTCGTTCTGGCAAAGTCCAGCCTATTCAGTTCCCACTATGAATTTCGCTATACAAGTAAAGCTGTATAAAATCCAGAACAGTTCCGAGATCCAATCCACTAACAGTCCAAGTTATGAAGCCTGAAACCATGTAAATCAATCTGGGTATCCAAAATGGAAACAACCATAATCGCTACCCAAGAACAAAACCAGCCACGGTCTTAAATGTGCTGAAAAATCAAGCCATGAATAAGTACAACCTTTCGAAGGGAAACCAGCCGCTTCAAACTATATACGCACGCAGAAATCAACCTTCAAGCCGATTTACATCCACAATTCCGGCTGCAGCTTTTATAATCTTGATATCATGTTAGCATGATCAACGGAGAAGGGGTAGGAAATGAATTACCTTGGAGGGGGGTCGCTCAAGCCATAAGAGACAGTTTTTGAGCAAGACGTTCTTTCGGTCTCTGTTTGATTCGGGTGAGGGGTTTCGCTGGACTGGATTCGAAATTGGGTGGGAGCCTTGTGAATCTGTGGGTCGTTCATGTTGTTCGTGGCGATCGAATTCGACGGCGTCGATGTATGTGTTAATGTATGCTACACTATAGGGTATGATGCTGGCGTTACAAGGTGACCGGGAACTGCTTTTTGGTGGTATGGGCGTATTCGAGATGGGCCAAGCAAGGCGTTCGACTCAAAAGACTGACAAAGTCTGGTGGCTTGGCCACAGCTCTCCGTGAACCACGAACTGATTGAAGCAGTGTAGCGTGATATCCTGCAGAAGGTATCTTTGATCTGATCCATGTTCCGTCCCATGTTCCATTTTCTGAACACAGAGTTAGTACTATTCAAACGGAGATAGAATGACATGTATTTACCTTAGATCGGGATCGCTCGAGCCTCAAGAGACAGTTTTTGGCGCAAGACCTACTTTCGGTCTTCGATCGATCCATGACCAACTCAACTTCAATCCATACGACACCCAAATCGAAAGCCAGACGAAATCAGCTCATCCCCTACATCTCGAACTCCTCAGAATCCTCCTCCTCCAAAACTTCCTGCCACAATCCATCCTCTCCCAAAATCCGCTCATCACCAAATCCCTTCACCCTGTTCTCGTAGAAAGTCATGACCTCCTCTTGAAGCCCCATCTCCTCCATCAAATCCCCAATATCAACCCTGTCCCTCCAATGCTTTACACCACATTCTCCCTCCCCGTCCGCATACCGCCACGCCAACCTCACAAGCCCCAAGCAAAAAGTCACCCAGCATCCTATCTCCCGTGCATCCAGACTCCCAGAATGTTGTCGAAACTCTATAGTCTGAGGACCATCGCTGCGGTTCAAGTAGGCGAAATTGACAATCATACCTCTGCGCCGCCCCATGCGTTTCTGAAGTTGCTCCACGGGGTTAGCGGCAGCATCGACCTCGTCGAAGAGGAGTCGGTGAATTTGATGAACAGCCTTGTAGGTCGATTCGTGTTTCCTCATCGTCGAAGCTCCAGTCTCGAAATTGGGAGTTGGACGGTCCATAAAATCGAGTGGTTCGTTGGTGATGTATTCCGCTGCGAAAAGGACCTTGTTCGAATCAATTTCATCGGTCCTCCCACGACGATGAGATGGATGGAGCCTTGAGATCTCATCTTCGTAGATAACCAGGAGGAGGGAGAGATATTGCAACACCTTGACCGGTAAACACTCCCCTGTTGGTAACCCGATATGAACATGCATTCCACACGTTTCATTCGTGGTGATTCCGGATGTTGGCGTCTCAAGCGAGCCTAGCAAATTCGAAATATCCGCTTCAGCAGTTGACAAGTCGCTTGCGGAATAAGGCGGAGAGATAAGTTCAATACCGTAAGAATCCCATTCCCCCCCCTCCGTTTCCGTGATCTTCGCAGGAAAAGCCAAAGTTTTATCACTGTCCTTGAGAGACTCAAGGGATTGATCAGCCGTGAGGATCCACCTGCACCTCTCGTAAACCCCCGGTTTACCAAGATCCTCCGGATTCCACAACCAAATTCGCTTTCCCTGTTCCGTCATCTCCAGAAGACTCTTCGCAATAGACAGCGGCTCGTCTTGATACGCACGAATCCGTCCACTTTCGTGCTCCACAGAGTGCTCCGCAGTCATGGGATTGTCCCCCGCGTTCGCCAAAGCCCAACTTTGGTAAACCTGTCTCGGGTACTTCGCTTGACGGAGACCTCTGCGTTGGTCGGTGGTGAGATCTTTGACTAGTCGAGCATGGGGAAGGGTGGGCTTGAGATGGGCTTGGATCTTGGATTGGTGAAATGCGAAGATGCCTTCGAGCTCGACGCCGAAAGTCAGGGTGGTGGCGGCGGACTTTGAACAGGAGGCTGGCAGGGCCGCGAAGTCGTCTGAAATTGGAGTAGACATGGTGTGAATGTGTGATGAAAAGGCGTATATGTGGTGTATGTATTGCAAATCTAATGCTGCTGCGCGGAAGGCTTGAACAATCTGCTTGAGGTCTTGAAAGGCCTATAACAGGTGAATGTATATGTGCGGCGTATTTAGTGTATGCTTTGGAAAAAAGTCTGCTTGGGGTCTTGAAAGCTTGTCAAAGGTGAAAGTGTATGTGCGGTGAATGTGGTGTATGCTTTGAAGATCTGATGCTTGCGCAAGACGTTCGAACAATTTGCTTGGAATTTGAAGAGCTCGCAAAAGTGTTTGAAGGTGGAGGAGAAAGAAAGTGCCAGGTGAGACTGAAGTACTGTCTGCAAATTCTGCAACTCAAAATTTGGTTCACTCAAAACCTAATTTTGAGGTGTGAACCATGGTTGAGCTCGAGGTTAGGTTCTGTGACCCAAGCAGACGCAAGGGTGCCTATGAAGAGAAGGTATGTATGGCCATGGTGAAAGCTCGTTATGGGGAGATGACCATCAGAGGACAAGAGAAATTTATATGAGTATGAGGATTGATCAAGCGTGACAGCGAGGACGACTGAGCATGGCCGGTGAATCTGAACGACACATGGAGATAAAAATGTTGTAAAGAATTGGATGATAACCATACATTGAATCTCCATGAAGACTTTGACTATCGAGTGTTTAGCCATATCTAAGAAAGTGCCCCTGTGCAAACGACCTTCATCCTATGATCAAAGACACGAAGAACATCACTGACTTACAATACGAACAGAATCGTAACAAGGGTATTTTCCCATTCCAAGACTCCAATGAACCAGATCTCCTCGCCCATAACGCCGTCCCAAGATCAAAACCTACGAAGAACCAGGTCCGAAGAATTGAGAGAGTTTTGCTTTCGCATCTTCAAATGTACTCGCTATCCAGGACCACCACTTTTTAGGGCTATGCTTCTTCTCTTCCTCCGGCGTCGCATCTCCGACTTTACCTGACTCTGACGGAGATGACGATGGAGCTGTGGCAATCGAAAATGGTGCGTCTGTTGCGGATACTGCTACTGCCGAGGACGCGGAAGCGAAAGCTGAAGATAGTGACATTTCTGCGGAGGCTGAAGAGAAGGCTGAAGCCAGTGATATTGCCTGTGTGCTAGCAGAGCTATGCGAGGACATGATGCTGTTAGCTGCCTCTGGCCCTGCTTCTGGCCCGTCCATTGGTGGGTCAAAAGGTGTGTCGATCTCTGGTGCTCCAACATCTGTATGAAGACCAACTGGCTTTAGAGGTAGTCTCAAAGTGCCATTGTTGGGCTTTGGTTCAAGGCCAAGAGAATCGCAAACGATGTTGTAGATTTCGGTATTCTCTGTGCTGAATATTAGCAAGCAGTCTTCACAGAATGAGCTCGAATTGGCAACATACGGAAAACTTCAACTCTGCTACCTGGTTCGTGAGGAAAGGCTGGTCCGCGTGCCACAAAAATGGCACGCATGAGACTATTGTGATGGTCATAGCCATGTAGACCACGAGGATGATAAACAAGGCCTTCCTTCTTACCCTTCTCGACGTCGAACTCTTCCTTCGTAACAACGGCCCAACCGGCCTGAGGCACGATCCACAGAGGAGCGATGCGATCATTCTTGGAAAAATGATACTGTTTTGGCATATCCTTGGCTGTCAAATAGACCTCAAGATTGTTATTGTGCTCTGTATTCTTCTTTAGAGTCACGTACATGTCCCACAAGTCGTCTATGTTCTTTGGCCGAAGTCCGTAGAGGGGCCAGCCATCCATGCGATCGATCAAATTCACGTCGATTATGTCTTCAAGCTGGATCAATCTCTCCACGGAAGTTGTAGCCATGCCATGGTCGGAGACCACTACGATGTTGACAATGTCTGTCAGATTACGTTCTTGAAGACCTCTGAAAATGCCCGAGAGCATGTCATCGACATTACGGATGGTCTGCCTGATTTCTGTACTGTTCGGACCGTATTGATGGCCATCTGCGTCTACGTTGGGCACGTAGGCAGCTATCAGCTGTGGTCGTGGGTTATTTGCCCTGGCTGACGGTGTATCAGGACCTGGGAGATCGATCAATCCCAAGATTCGATCCACCTTACGTGTTAGGTCCTCATCTCCGTTGTACTTGTCCATATGCGCGGGTTCAATACCACCAATATGTGCCTCGCTCCCTGGCCACATGTGGATCGCTGCCTTCATGCCTTGCTTTTCTGCAGTCACCCAGAGTGGTTCTCCGCCCCACCATTTCGGCTGCATGCTCTTTTGCGGGTGCGTGTAGTAAAAGTCGTCTTTCATGTCCGGATCCCAGAAGGTATTGCCTACGATGCCATGCGATTCAGGATACAATCCTGTGACCATTGTATAATGGTTGGGGAAGGTCACGGATGGAAAGCTGGGATACATGTATAGAGGCGACACTCCTTCCCTGATGAGTTTACTCAAAGTTGGTGTGAGCCCTCGCTGTAGGAAGTCGGCACGGAAGCCATCGAGAGAGATGAGGATAGTCGTGGGAGCGAATAAAGCTGTTCCATTGGAAAGAGAGAGTGCTGCAGCTACCTTTGATTGCCTGGACCGACTGGCTTTTGTGGCTTTGTAGGCACCGAACAGTAGCAGGAGGAAGAAAAGGACAATGAAGGCGTGGAGGAAGAAGCGTGTGAATAGGTTTTTGCCTGTTTTCTGTTCGTACTTTGTCAGCCTTGAAGCAATCTACATACATGTCTATGCCAACTCACCTTCTCCAAGCTCTTCCCGGATCGCATTGCAGCCAGTCTTCTTAGGTCCGACTCAGACGAGTTCCTCGAGGGCGATTGAGATGGCAGGCCTCCTTCTTCCATGTCGTATACCAATTCAGCTTCTTCCTCCCCTCTCTTGACGCGCTCCCTGTGCCGGCGTGAGGCCCTCCTTTGCGCTCTTCTCTCCTTGATGGTCATTGTGTGTTCCCCATCGTTCTTCCTCAGGTTGAACAATTTTTTCAGGCCAACAGATGTATGATCTCCCGCTCCCACCTCCTCTTCTTCGTAGTCGTCTTCAAAAACGCCTTGTTCATCCTGGGCTCGTTCTGCCGAGTCCTCTTCGTCAGACAGCGGGTCTCGGTCGGATCCTACATCGGGTGCATCCTCGTCGTAGGCTGTTGGTGACAGTAGACTCGCTTTCTCCTGGTCCTTGGGTGCCATCGCGGGTGTTCAACGTCTCAGTTCGTCATTCCGTCGCTGGGTGCCGGTCGAACGATGATTGACAACTATGGTACGAAGTGCAATCAATGCGCTGCTGCTGCATCCCTGTGATCGATCGGCCATCTACTCAAACCACCGGCCGACTCAGCCTTCTTCAATCTCAGCCTAGTGCCTCACTCATCATTTTCTTGTCATTTGAAGGCTTCATTTGAATTTACATATTCAGTGTTACTCGAAATAGAGTGGAACCAGAACAATTGGCCCAATCCATGCGTTCTTCGCAACCTCCGGTCGCCAGTGTCGATGGCAGTACAAGCGTAAAAGTGAGATCATATCCAGGTAAACGGAAATCATTTCGTTGTAAGTCGCGCATTTGTCCCCCTCGCTGATCAAGAGAAGCCTAAGGGAAAATGTATGTACACATTCTAATTTCACATGTCTGCACAAAACTAGGCCTTTCTCTTTCTGACCCCAACAAACAACTCCAATGGCTTCCTCAAGAATCCCTCCCTCGTCTCCAAGCGATCCTGATAGAGCTCAAACTCATAATTTCTGAAGACAGTGCTGACTATCAGCATCATCTCCATCTCCGCAACATTTCGACCGACGCAGGCGCGTGGTCCATAAGAGAAAGGAATGAAAGCTTCCTTCTGCCTGTCAGTAAGAGCATCCTTCTCCCATCTCTCCGGTCTGAATTTAGAGGCATCCGGGCCCCAAATTTCCTCGCTGTGATGAATCGTGTAGGCCGGGACAGATAAGACGGTACCGGCTGGGAAGAAGTGGTTTTGGAGAGTGATTCCATCGCCAGTGACGAGGCGAGGAAGTCCGAGCGAGGAGGTCGAATGAATGCGCATGGTTTCCTTGATGACCATGTCGACGTATTTCAGATCTTTGACTTGCTCGAAGGACGGCACGCCCAAAATTGGCAGAGCTTCATCAAGTTCTGCCTGCAATTTTGGAACTACATATGGGTTGTTCAAAACATGAAAGAGAAGGGCGCAGGAGGTATTCGAGGTAGTATCAGATCCAGCAATCTTTGAACACATCAGCCTCGCACGTGAAAACAGAAGAAAAGAAATATCTACCAGCTGAGTCAAGGCTTCTGCCGTTAGTTCTTCCCGACCAAGTTGCTTGCCAACGGCGTCTTTGCCCTCCATCAGACGGGCTAGGAGATCGACACGGTGAGATTGTTCAGGGTTGTCAAGACGATCTTTGACACGAGCTACCGCGATGCCAGCGAGGTTCTGGACAGCTTCAACACCTTGTCGGAAGAAGGGGTCTGGCATGTATCTGGCGTATGGTTTGAGGGCGGGAAGGCAACCAAGGGTTCTGTGTTGCATGTCAGTTGAGACGAGGTCATTTTAGCCGAGCATGGCTTACCCAGACACTTCACCTCTCCTGTTCAATACCTCAATGGCTGGGGCGTAGGTTGGAGGCGCGTCTGGTGAGGATCGAACTTCGGCGAAGTCTTTGCCTTTCTCAAGCATGCCGAATGGAGCACCGAATGCTAGATCTCCAATAATATCAAACGCGAGGTAATTGAACCAATTCAACGCGTCCAGACGTGCATATCCTCCATTGGCTTGTGCAGCGAGACGATTCCATTGTTTCTCAAACTCTTCCAGATTGTGATGCATGTATTGCTCGAATTGACCGATTGATTTGGTGCTGAAAGTGTGGGACACGGTCTTTCGCTTTCGGCTGTGCTCTGCTCGATCTCTGGTATTGAAGAGACCTCGCTGGATTGAGACGAAAGCATCGTAGTAATCACTTTGATACTTGTTAGCTCCTGCTGCGACTATGGGGTGAGTATACAGTGACGAACGATTTCAAGAATCCAGTTCCGTGGCCATAGATCTGAGGGATGGCCGCGTCGTCCGCGATTGAGACATGATTCGGCTGAATCCGTACCAGCTTTCCATATTTCTTGTGTGCTGCATCCACTGATAGAAATCTCTTTCCCCGGCGTGCTTGAAGTAACAGCCATAAATTTGAAAACTTGGCGGGCAACGGTCCAGGAATGTCCCGGATGCTCCAATTTCGCAGATAAGGAAGCACGTAGTAGAGGATTGGAATGGCAAGAAGGGTGTAGGGAGTGATCAGCAAATCGAGGAGAGCCATGATGACGAACAGTTGAGTAAAATGATGCGCGAGATGAGGTGAATATAGCTCATGCAGGTGAGGGATCAATCGTTCGGTCAGTAGTCCGGTTAGTAAGTCGTTAAGTCGTCTCACTGTGATGTGCGAGCCTTGTTCAGTTGTGGAAGAGGGAGGGTTAAATACCGTATCAGCGACACACCTACAGCTAAGTATTAGAACTAGTACCTACTGTAGCTCTGCCGACAACCTCGAGATTCAGAACCGCAACCGAGCTTCACGATGAGCTAGCCTCGCTGGTGACAAGGGCGTTGAGGAGATTGACAAAGGAAGAGCTAGGGTTGGTCGAGAACCGGGCTGGAACCATGCGATTTTCTGGGGTAGCTCCCGTCAGCCAGCCCCGCTGCTCCGCATGAGCGGGAAAATGATGAGGACGAGGAGAAATCTCGTATGAAACTAGGAGATATCTCGATTGAAGCTCTGAGCTATCTCGTCTAAAACTCGTGTACAGGGGGGGTTGTCAAGTTCGTCGTATAAGCTAACGGTCGGAGACGAAAAGTACTTTATATAAGCTTTGATAGCTTCTGGAAGGCAATTTTTCGAGCTTGTTTTTACGCGAAGGGACAGAGAAAGTTGACTTCTATAGATTTATCTATCAATTTGCTTACTCCTCCTCTTATTTGCTTCTCTTTTGATAGAAGGGAGGAGGGAAGAGGGAAAGTTGTTAACGACGCGAGGGAGAAAGGAGGAATATGATAGGCTAAACCCCCCTGTAGAGATTCTTATTATGCGATATCAGACCCAGGAAACATGACGAACTCAACGTCGTTCCCCGCTGCTGCGCATTTGCCGATTTTCGTCTCTCTGCTCCCGGCCCAAGGCATTTACGCACCATGACATTCTCAGGTTCGGACATCGCAGCTTGACGTACCCGCTTGACAGAGCACTTACTGTAGGTACTTCCAGCTCGCGCATTATCAAGCCCCGGAATATCTGCCGTCTTGTCATCCGCAGGAGACCCAGGCAGACAACAAGCTTCAATTTCCAAAGAGTCGTCCCAATATTTGGAAGTCGCTTTACTTTTCCCTCGCATGCCAGTTTGATCATGTTGGAATGGCGCTATATCAGTGTCCATCACCAAGACTCGGGAAATAATCTGGGATACATGATGGGAGAAGTCATCGATGCGAGTGCATAATTGCATGCTTCACGTTCAAAGACTTGGTTGCAATTGGGACGGCAGAGAACCGGTACCGTAAAAAGCAGCTCAATGCATGCCGTGCCAAGGGGTTTCAAGTTGCGTGACCTCCGGCTGCGACGATTCTGACCTCTATTGTACACACCTCTTCTACACCATTCCAGGCTACACTCAAAAGTGAGGACTTGACCGTTTGCGGATATTGCATGTCTCCTGATACCGGCGCAAGCCTTTCGAACGTAGCATGGCACCATGTTCATGTCCATCATCATCAGCAGCATCGGCTTCGGAATCGACCAAAGGATCGTTACCACAGCGCGATTGTCGTTCCAAACCCAATTGCTTGGCATCTAAGGCCATCATGCCTCATGGCAAAAGGACGGTGAAGACCAACTCGGATTCTTAGAGTGACTCGCGACACTGCAGTGTCCAAAGAACATCAACGATGATACTGTGCTGCTACTTGTGATCACTTGGGCTTGGATACATCGTCAAAGTATTCCACCAAGTCCGCTGTTGACTCGGAGTTCTCTTTGACCTCTCGAATATCCTCCTCCATCTGCGCCCGGTCTTCAGGAGGTACGACCATGTAACCAATCTGCTGAAGCAACATGTCTGTGTTTTTTTGATGCTCCCGTATTCTGTCTAAAATAGTTTCCAAGACTTTTGGGTCGGGAGGTCCCTGACTCTGGGGCATCCAAGTGCCGTTCGATTCCAGCTGTAAAAGCATTTTCTTGCTGTCAGATATGAGCCAGTCCATTTGTGCGATCTCGATGTATGTGCTGGAATGCATGCTGCTAAGCAATTCCATGGCCTTCCTCGATCTACGTCCTGCCTCCGTATCACGCTCGGGTCTGTCCATTGTCAGGTATTTATTCTCCCTCCGTGTCACCTCTTGGAATAAGAACGCGGCTTCTTGCACTAGCCGTGCACGTTTCTCGTGGAGCTTTTCCATGTGTGCCTTCAAAGCTTCGGTGCCTGCCTCTATGCTTTCTGGCTCCCAGAAGTAGTCTCGTATTGGTGCGAATGAAGGGGATCCATTGACAAGTACGCAATTATGAGGGTATGATCCGTGGGGCTGTGGCTCCACTACCGTGTCATGTGCGAGGTCGAAGGATTCGGGAGTTCCTGATACACTGCTGAGTGGCGAGGTGGCGGAAAGCCGAATGACAGATTGTCCCGATTGTTGACCTGCCTGGGGACTTCCCCCAAATGCCATTTCGTGCGTCGGAGGGTACAAGATTTTGGGCGGCGGTTTCCCCGTTTGAGCTGTGTATCTTCTGGCAGCCGCGTCAACTTCGGCTTTGTGCTGTTCTAGAGTCGATACGATTTCCTGGGAGTTCCAAAACATGTATCCTGCCCTTCCTATGGACATGGAGATAGTTGCTTGACCCAGAATAGCGGATCCTGACATTTTAACCTGTCGGAATCGTTGCGAAGCAAGTGACGATATGATAGTCGCAAGCCCAACTGCAAGTGTCAAGTCATCGCGCGTGGGCTTTTCGGTATGCTCCCAGAGTTTGAATTTCGGCATTGGAATGCCAGCGTCTTGCAGTACAAGGCTCGCCTCTCTCTCCCTTGAGTGACGGAGGCGAGCTTGAAGTGCCGAGCTCCATACAGTCGCAAGCACCGTGAAGCCCCCGACTGTTCGCAATACCAGGTATGGTTGAGGCAGTTGCTGATTGTATTTGCGCCAGAGGACCTTGGTAAAAGCTTGTCTACCGAGACCGCAGGTAAGCCCAACGAAAACGCCAACAAACGTTACATTATCGAGGACGCGAGAGACTGGCAAGAAGAAGTCATGAGTCTTGGGTAATAGAGGAGTAGTTCCCTCCCATTCATTGGGTAAGAGGCGCATGGCAAGGGCTCATGAAATGAACAACATGGGTGGCTATAGACCGAATAGGAGCCTTCTGCGACTACGCGGGAGTTGGAATAGGAGGAGGCCGAGAGAAGTCGTAGAACTTGGTATGGTGAATTGATCGTCTGTGATGATGTTTTGATGTCAAGGGCACAGTCGCATATCCAAAATCCGTCATGTCCGCCAAGAATTGATATCAATTCCAACGCCCTCAAACTGAAAAGGAAATCGATGCACGGCTAGACAATGCCAATCAAGGTTTCGCGAGCAAATTGTATAGGTATTGATCACGAGGTAGAAAAGAAAGTCACTGCAGGTGGCACATGGCAATTGAACTCTTGACTCGTTCTTGGCGGATGTCGGGAGCTAGCAATTGAAAGTTCCGTCGAGTCAAGCTCCTTATTTCCTGTCAGAGAAAATCTTGAGCTACGACAACAAGAAACTCAGCAATATGGGCCACAAACGCAGCTGGCACGAAGCTCAGGCCTCGAGCGCCGCGAAACAGCAGATGGGCATGGGCCAGACGGTCTCGATGCTCAGAGATGCGCAACCAAATACTATTGAGGAAGGACAACCCAAGGAGGACAACACACGTTCTGAGGACGACGGGGAGCCGTGGCAGGAGGTCTCGCACAGGGGAAAGAAGAAGAGAAGGAAGAACCCCGAGAAAGGCACTTCCAACTATCCACAGCTCACCCACTCGCCGAATGCGCGCCTTCAGAGCAATGTCAAAATCAGCGATCTCCAGGCCTTGTCTCTGTACATACTGTCAGAAGGAAGCGCTCCACAATGGATATCTGTCAGGCATCACAACTCCATAAAGAAGGTGGTCGTTCTCATGGTTCCTGGTCTCGATCCCTCTATGTTTTCAGCTCTCAATGCTGGCCATTTTGCCGGCAAGAATCCACTAGTAGTCCTGACTGAAAAGCCAGAGAACAAGCCAGAGGATCAAGAAGTCAAGAATGCTTCAAAGTCGCTCAGCAGTCATGATGTAGATGCGAAGATTGAGATTGAACCAACAAATGCGCCACAAAAAAGTAGCAAGTCCATCCAGGATTCACCAGATCGTTACTATCCCGTCAAGCTTGCTCACTCTAAGCTTCCAGATGTGTTGAAGCCATTTGCCGACATGTTCCCACACATCTGGCCGATCAGAGCCCCAGGTGATGACAAGTACTCCAAGATACACTCACCGCTACAAGCAATGCTCGTATCACCGATTCCAAAGACCAAGGAAGACAAGAAAGCAAAAGGGCCAGGTCTTGCCAAATCACACGACTGGAAGAACAAGCGTACTCCCATTACTGAATATCTCGCAACACGCGAGGATCTATTTGAGAACGAGTATGTGCTGCATCCTGCATTGTTATCAACAGATCTGGAAAAACAGCAAGTGCAGGCTAAACGCCAGGAAGGAGGCACGTCAATTGATGCGGGATGGGTTGATACGCGTGTCGCCAAACTTGAGGATGGCCAGGTTGCAGACAAAGATATTGAGAGTGGCAGCATCACTGCAGGACGGAACATTCTTGCTTTGGATTGTGAAATGTGTAAGACAGAAGGCGACAAGTTTGAGCTCACACGAATCAGCATCATCACTTGGGACGGCACAACTGTCCTTGACGAGTTGGTCAAGCCTCTCAAACCAATCACAGATTATTTGACCCCGTATTCTGGCATCACCGAAGAGATGCTGAGAACAGTCACTACAACACTTGCAGACATTCAAGCGCGTCTACTTGATCTCATCACCCCACAAACCATCCTCATCGGCCACTCCCTCAACGCCGATCTGACTGCACTCAAAATGACGCACCCCTTCATCATCGACTCTGCCATTATATATCCACACCCGCGTGGTGCTCCATTGAAGAGCAGCCTGAAGTGGTTGTGTCAAAAGTACTTGGGGCGCGAAATCCAGAAAGGGCGCAACGGACACGACAGTGTTGAGGACGCCAGAGCTGTGCTGGATTTGGTCAAACAAAAGTGCGAGAAAGGTCCGTCATGGGGTACAAATGAGGCCAGCAGCGAATCGATCTTCAAGCGACTCAAGCGGTCTCCCAAACCCAAGCTATTCAGAATCAATCCTGATACCGAAGAGTTTAGAAGCGGTGCCATAGTCGATTGGGGTGATCCGAGCAAAGGGCATGGACTGCATGCCGACATCATCTTGGGCTGCGAAAGTGACGATGAAGTGGCGGAAAAGGTGAAGTCAGTCGTCAAGGGAGGTGTAGATATCCAGAACTCTTTCCCGCAAGGCGTCGACTTTGTCTGGGCTCGGTTCCGGGAGTTGGAGGCTATCCGTGGGTGGTGGAACAGCTCCAAGACTGTCGACAACGATGATCTTCGTCAAAAGGCTCTCGTAAGACATTCGGTTTCTGCAGATACTGTGGAAGGTGATGGTCCAGATGCCACGACTCTCACAAAAGCAGTCTCGCAAACCGTCAAACTCATCGAGGACGTATATGCGGCACTACCACCGTGCACAGCGTTCATGATTTATAGCGGGCATGGTGATCCTCGGGAGACGTTCCGTATGCAGGCTCGACATCAACTGTTCAGGGAACAATATCGAGTGAAGAAATGGGACGAGCTCGATGTTCAGTGGACAGATGCCGACAACCAAGCGCTCAGCAAGGCTGCTCGACAAGCCCGCGACGGCCTAGGTTTCTTGACTGTTACGTGAGATCATTGGGGGAACAGCCCTTGGGTCTTGTTCGGAAGAGTCCGCCGACTGCTACCATGTAGCGGATGGTGGGGAGATGGAATTGGGGCAACGTTAAGGAATTAATGATGTTGAAAGGTGTCTCAGATACCGTAGACTGTGAGAGGTCAATCAATGCCTGGTTATTGCACGTCGTACTTTGAAGATGGAATATAGCTCCCTATTGCGCGGGGCAGTCTTGTTTGCAACACCAGTGTAGGCGGATATTAGCGGCAGACCAATGAATACAGGGAAGAATTGATCTGGAATGATTCAACGCATTATATATTTCACCCAAGGTTTTCGTTGCTTGTCGCCACTTTGGGCGCGCAAATTTGCTAATTGTGAGCGAGTTTCTGATCTCACAAGAAGCGCAGAAGAAGAATGAGGGTTGGGTGTAATGTTATAGCACTTAATCAACCTTATGCACCAGTAATGTCCGTGGTATGATTAACTTATGTTCAAGTTGTAGGAGAAAAAGTCGAGTTCCGGGGACTTTGGACCGGTTGTACTGTCAGGCTAATACAGTACAACTGAAGCATGGCGACATTTGGAAGCTCGCTCTCCGGATCCTGCACTTATATGGAACATCCTGACAATTCTCTGAACCATCGAAGCTTGTCACGATCGAAGTCGTACATAGTACGGACGATTGTGAGCTGGAGTGCAAGGTTCCGGCTCGGGATGATGAGTCAGTCGCGTCTCGATGCAGGTGCAGTCCAAGATGGGCGAAGGGCGATGGGAGATGGGTGATGGGCAAAGGACTCGGATTTGAAATTGCATGTACAGGCCCGTAGTATTGCGTGCGTGTGTTTGAGACGTACTAGTACCTTAGGTACTAGTACGTACTTCGGATCGATTTCACCTTCACTTTCACTTTCACGGCCTAAGTTCTGCGGCGTCCAAGCTCATGGAACAGGCGTGGTTTACTGTTAGGTAGATAGTGCGGGTGCAGGGTTGAAATGATTGGAAAGTAGAGAGAGAATACGACCTGCCCACTTCCCGCCCAAGACCGGTAGATTGCAGTTAAAGTGCGCTTAAGCATGCGCGCCTATACACAGTACGCTTTATGGTTTATGGGTTCGGTAACAATGCGAGTCTGCTCTGCGCTGCGAAAAGCATGGCGGAAACGCTGGACCAATGGTACCTCCGTACATGTTCCCCGGTACTTTGCTGTTCAGTCAGGTAGCTTGGGAGATAGCTAGGGCAGCGCAGACATGACATTTCCAGACGCTCCGCGCGTCTTGTTCGCAACTCGAAACGGTTTCCGGCCTCGCCATCCATCATTATTGTGATGTGATATTATCGTGGAGGCGTCCCAACACAGCTAGCCCCGTTGGTGCAAAAATCCTTCTACTTTTGCTACTCGCACCTAATTGATTAATTTCCGTCCAAGTCCAAAGTACATAGCGGCCTAGTATTGTGCCACGACCAATCCTAGTTCTGCTCACTTGCGCCTTGGATACTGCACTTCCTTATTATTTATTGATACCTCAGGTTATGATACGAGATCCATAGCTTCCAATCGCATCTGGGTCTGCATAACCTGCACTTGCCGCTATGTACTAGTATTGTTTTTCCCTCCCATCGTTCCTCCGCCAGCTTTCCTTTCTCCCTCCACCTGCAGCTTCACCCAACCAACCGACAGTCTGTCAACCTTGCACTCTTTGGGAACAGAACACACGGCCATGAGCTTCGAGTCATCAGCACCCAGCAACCCACCTGCTGTTGCCATTGCCGACTCCCACCCTCCACCACCATCATCATCGTCGTCGTCGTCGGCGTCTCCCTCCTTTCCGGCCGCCATCAATCACAGTCGCCCGCAGCAGCAGCAGCTCCCGACAAGTCAAGTCCGAGCAGACCCAGCTCGGCAGGACTTTGGCCATCGCCCGGCCACCGCCACCGACACCGACATCGACATGGCCGTGGATGGACATCACAGAACCAGCAGTAGCCCGGGACGGTCGACGATCGCATTCTGCGCTTGCGGTGCTGAAATTGGACAGTTCTACAACAGCTGGTCCAAGGTAACTGGAAGCTACTATTTGCCGTGTATGGTTGGTTCGTATTCTTGTACGGGCTTGCTTCGAAAATCAAAGCCAAAACCGGCCTCGAACGACAGTGCCTTGGTAGACTGGTAAGTCGTCTTTGGCTGCATCGATTCTGTCCATCCCCTATCGCTCCATCGTTGTTTGGTTGATCCAAAGTCACGCCCAGGCGTCTGGCTTTTCCTTTCCTTTTTCGTCTCCCTCGGACCGGGATGGCTATCCACGAATTCCACGCACCCTTCCCGATCGCTGCTCTCCTTTTGTCTCGTCAAGATTTCAGCACTACTAGACGGTGGCAGCGCTGCGGCAGGAGTGGCGCCCTATCGCGGCCCCTACTTTCAAGCTATCCCTCTTCAGCACCCCTGTCCCGATGCGCTTCCCTACGGAGGCAGTCCTTGCATCAATCATCCCTGCCTGCATTTAATCACCTTAGCGCGACTCTTAATTCAGATTTGCCCTCAGCATTATTATTGCAGTTTCCATATCCACTCCCGCTATATGGGACCTGCATTTCGTTCGCGTACAGCGACATCTACTTCCTTTTTGCCAGACAACATCGGAACATACATGGCAATAGGCTGGGTGCTGACACAAGACGTCCAGCTTCATTCAACCGCTCGCGTGTAACAAATGCGGAGACACGCTCGGTATCGTCTGTACCAGCGCTCCAGAGAGCAAAAAACAATACGCGTGAGTGTCCCCAAGAAATCCAATTTTGATCGACACCACCGCAACCTCACGTCGTGCAAACATCTGCAGTACCACCATCACCAATAGAATAGTCTGGCTAATTGGTGACAGTGACCGGGATTTCTTCAAGCTACCCAAGATTGAACTAAAATCCGACGTAACCGGGCAAGTCATTGAGGCGATAATCGAAGGCGGTCAGCCAGACGCTTCCCATTATCAGGAACAATCCGTGCCATCGGGTCGAGCAACCATGGAGCCCCCTTTGGAGAATCCTCCTGTTCGTGCTCGCAAATACTCAGCACCGCAAATCCCAAATCATACGTTGCCATCACAGCATCGTCCAGAAACCGCCGATGATGTTCGACGCTTTGAGGCCATGTCTTCACGGCCGATGGCTTCTCTTGCATCCCATCAGGCCCAAAAATCCATGTTCCACGAGAGGGAGCCGGCACCACAGAACCGGCACAACGAACGTGGAGGATCCTTTGCAAGCCCGGTAAATGGTCACACGCATGTCAATGGCCATCCTGGGTCGCCACGGAGTGGCTACCCTTCGAACTTAGCTGTCAAGCTTGAGGCTATCGATCGACTTCAAACGCAAGTCAATTTGAACAGAGCAACACTCGAATCATGCACGCGCGACATCGCACGCGTGGATTCGCACCTGGTTCGCTTACAAGCATCATTTAGTGAACATTTTGAAGGCCTACGAATGGAGATCATACAGTCGCGACTCAACCCCCAGCCACCACCTGTACAGCAGGGAGACCGCATGGATGATGAAGCATTCGCAGTTTTCTCTGATGCACTTTCAAACGTGCAGACCAAGGTGAATGAGGTCGATAGTCTGCGGTTACAGATGGTAGACATTAAGAGAAGAATTAAACGCCTGGAAGAAGGTCCAGCAAAACCTTCAGCTGCAACACCCCAACCAAATGACAGGGCGCCATACTCTTCAAGCGCTCGCGAATCTTCGATCCATCAGACTCCTGTGGCGCAAGGCGCGCTGGCTTCAAATGTTCCGCATATGACGCCGCCATCGCGGCCAGAAGCTCGTCTGCACGGGACCATGCGTGGACAATTGCAATCTCAAACACCTGACGTGGTGCATCTCTCCTATGCAGGGAATGCAGAGTCTGCATCAGGAGGTTGGGTATCAGTAAATCATGGCGCTAAAAGAGGATTTTCGAATGGTGTTGACGGACGTAGCGACGCGGAGGAAACCCTAATTGGCTCGCCTAAGCGCACCAAGCTTACACCGCTCGAACCACGCCTTCAGTATGAGGCTGCGCCTGAGCCTGTACCGATTCGATTCGAGCGAAGGGACACAGATGAATCTACACAATCGCAATCGCAACGTCCGCCCGCGGAGATTCCAAAATCTTATCCTGATTCGACCAACCTTTCCACGTTCATTCCATACACGAATCAAATGAGTTCGGAAAATAGCTGGCGAGCAGGGTCTCAACGTACGGGAGCTGCCGGGCCAGTGCTGGCGAAAGTCCGTACAACTAGCAGCCCTGGAAGGGCGGGGCGCCCCCGTGGACGTGGACGTGGAGGGCGGCCCAGAAAGAGTCTGCCGAATGACCGTGAATTGGTTCCCCGGCAGATTACACCTGAATGGGAGAAAGAGGCATGGACTGGCGCGCAGGTGGGAGCAGACGGCTTTTACTTCCCAGTGGGAGAAAGAGGCCAGCCAGTACAGGCCACTTCCCCACAAAGTTCAATGGGCGATCCGTATGGACATGGCAAGAAGACACGCACGAAGCCGATCAGAAATTCAGATGGTGTGTTGATCCGAAAGGATGGACGACCAGACATGCGTTCGCAAAGCAGTGCAGCCAATCTCCGCAAAGTTCATGCACGCAAGGAAGAGGAGAAGCGCATGGAGCCCGGTTCCGGAATGTCACCCACGTCCGCACTCGGCACTGGAGTGGCAAGTCCTGACAGTCAAAACAGTGGAGAGCAGGAGCGAACCAATTATGCACTGTCGCGGATGTTCCCTCATGGCGTGGAGGAGCATCGAGGAGTTTTGACGTCTTCGGAGCATTACTTTCCCTCTGCTGGCCACAGTCCAACGGAGTCTAAGATGCCTACCGTAAGAGCTCAAAGCGAAGGCACTGCAGAGAGCGAGGACTCACCTAGCGGGCTGTTACAATTCCATGATCACCCAAACCAACAAATGTATCCAGAACAAGCGCAGGCTAAGAATCATGTCGATTCCTCGCTGGAGATTGACAGGGATGAGGCGATGGAAGATCGTCCCGTTGAGGCTCAAAGGGAAGAGCCGACGAACACTCTTGCCGTAGAGCAGGCTTTGACAGAACCCTCTGCCCTTCCAAAAAACATTGGCGCTATCCAACCAGCCAGTACCGCTCAGGTTGATTCGTCTCCAGCCTCCAACACCATTCAATCCGACAGCATGGCCCAGCCTGCTGACTTTACAGCCTTGAACCAATCGAACACCACGCTCCAAGCTGCTGCTTTTACACCCTTGACCCAATCGAACACGTCGCCCCAGCCTGCTGTTGTCACAGTCTCGAACCCCGATACCTCGCAATCGACCAGCACTCTCCAATCAAACACTTTCCCACCAACCAACGCGCCCCAACTAAGCAGTATTGTCCATGCTGATAACATTGTGCCGGTTAGCAGCGCCTCGATTCAGACTCACACTACCAGTAGTCTCTCGACTTCAGGAGTCACAGCGGTCATTACGGCATAACATTCTTTTATGTTTTTATTCGTCACTTTTACACCATGGGAAGGCTTCACATCACTAATACCCAAGACGACTAGGGCTGGGCAGGGGGGAAATCTGATATATATCGTTGTCACAACTTTGATTCGGCTCTCCGGTAGAGTCGGAGTCAAATTCACCATTTCCATTAATCCTAGGGGCACGAGTATAGATATAGGTTAGGCGAAAAGCTGTATAGTTGATCTCTTGCAAAATTGTTCACAATTTCTCCGCTTGGCGTTCGTTGGGTGGGGCAGGCATCCTCGTGTAAGAAGCGAAGTTGGGCTTTTGAGAGCACACAATAATTTGCATCATCATTATTGGCTTGCCAATTCCTGGTTTACAATTGGCCAAAGTGCGAACTTGGCGAATTGGGGAACGTTAGGAGGTTATAACAGAGGCAAGATACGAGCCGGTAAAAACAGTGCGAGACGATAGATGACCACACTAGTTTAATCTAATTACTTAATGAACGAAGATGTATCTAAACCTTTACTATGGAAGAATAGCGAGGAGCGAATCGAGCCGTCTGCTACACCATTATTGTTATATTGCGCCGCATGGTGGTTCCGTGGCTTTGGCCATGCATGATACGAAGGATACTTTACTAGTACGAAGCTTGCCGGGACGTGCGCAGTCCCACGGGTGGTCGATCAATGTATTCTTCCGGATCCAGCTTGTCGTACTGTGTAAAAGATGCGATGAGGGATACATGGTAGGTATTCGAATGTAGCCCCTGAACCTTGAGGTGAGCCTTGATTTGACAAAGTCCTTGGCGAGGTTCCTTTGGATCGAGATAACTTGAAGTTGCGGAACGCTTATCACGACTGGATCAATGGGGAAACGATTAAGCGGTGGTGATTAATTGCAAGACATGTCTATGAGCCCGCATCTCTCCACTCTCTCACTCCCCTCTCCCTCTTTATGCATTGTGAAACCATCTTTCCATGCCATGCTGATTCCGAATGGCGGTGACGTCCGCCTATAGTGTAATTTATTAAAGTATGTTTCTTAGACGCGATGGCGGCTATAGACTATAGCATATATTGTAGACTCTCATGGACGAGGTAGGGAGTTTTGTACACGGTGTAGATTATCCGAGGGTCCCGGAAATGGGGGCCTCGGATTAGCCGGGGTGGGGCGTCGTTGAGGGCTTGTTGATTATAACTTGGGAAACTCATCAATATTTTGGTGAGTCGGAGGGATCTTGGTTCCAGTAGTTACGTCGAAGGTCTTGGATCGAATGGAGGGTTCCGAGATCGAATCTGGGGTATTATATCCGTACTTCTAGGGTTACGAGATGTGATTGACGTTGGTTGCCTTGTTATTAACCTTGAAGAATATGGAGAGGTAGGACCGATTTTAGAGGAGCTGTATGTTGTATATTGTCACTATTGTGCAACGAAATCGAGAATATGTACGGTGGGAATAAGTGACAGATTTTATGATTGTGGGTGTTCGACTTGGAGTTGGAAACCTGAAGAAAGGAATACTTTGGTACGTGGTTGGATTCTCGAGTCAGCTTGTGATGTGCTGGGGAAAAGCATGAGCGGCATCGGCATTGTCTCATGTCTCACCTTGCATAGTTCCAAGTAGTGAGAGAATTGTGTTCACATTATTACTCCCAATTCTATGAACTTGAAACAATTCATCCCACACTCCAATCAGCTACATGCCATGTCATAGCACACCATATATCTCCCGCGGACTCCCTCCACAACAATGTCAATCCACTGTCGAAACAAAGTGGCGTGCGCATCTCCAGACGCCCTCCGCTACCTCCGTTTTGCCATTGTAGCCCCTCCTCACAATGCTGCGTCAATACCGCGAAAGGCAATTCCAAGCTGGCCTTCATGCGCCGGTGCCAGAAGAAGATCGCAGACGCCTTTTCAAAGCTCCTCCCAATCATCGCGGCAGGCAATACGATACCTCACCACGTCCCATCGTAAACTTTTCTCCGCGTCCCATCGTAAACTATCTTCCGACTCGCTGCCCAAAGCTCCCCCTCAAACACATTACGAATTCTTTCCGAACACTTTTCCAGAGGGACCGCCGCCGAAGGGGGGCTTCTCTGTGAATATTCGCGAGTTGAGGAATGAATTTTTGAGGTTGCAGGCGCAGGCGCATCCGGATCTTCATCCTGCTGAACGGAAGAAACAGGCCGAGGCTCTGTCTTCTCGGATCAATGAGGCGTATAAAACCCTTCAATCGCCATTGTTGCGAGCACAATATTTACTAAGTCTTCGAGGCGAGAAGGCACACGAAGACGACGCAGCGAAGTTAGGCGATGCGTCGGCAGATCAGGAGTTATTGATGGAGGTCCTGGAATTGAGGGAGGCTATTGAGGAGGCACAGGTTCAGGAAGATGTGGACTCCATCCAGAGGGAGAATGAGGAGAGAATTAAGGATAGTGTGAAGGTTTTGGAAGAGGCATTTAAGCAGGATGATATTGATACTGCGAGGCGGGAGGCCGTGAAGCTGAGGTATTGGGTTAATGTTGAGGAGACGCTGCATGCTTGGGAAGAGGGAAAACCAGCGCCGTTGTTGCAGCATTAGATGGAATTTGAGCTGGGCCTTCATATGATGATTTTGCCAGACTTGTATGAGGGTTATTAGGATTTTGATGCAAGGCCAATACACAGCCCTTGTAGATATATGTAGGACTATGGGAGATCTCCGAGAAAACCACATGCAAGAGCTACTGCGGAATGCGATAGTTGCTGTACGTTATCGAAGGAGAAACAAGCCTGGCAATTAGCATTGTAAAGGTGATATACTGCCTTTGGGACATAGTGTTTATCGGCTACACCATCATAAAATTGGGCGCTTTATTGAGCAAGCATCAAATACTTCCGATTGCTTTTGTCGTGTGCGGAACATCTTTGTGGATTTACAATGTATTTCTACATTCCCTAATGAGTAATAAGATCGTTCCCAATGCGGAAAGTTCGTGATGTTGTCATGGATGAATCCTTGTCCGAGCTTTCAATGTGACAAGCTGGCCTTCTTCTCCAAATAACCCGCCTTCCACCCTACGACTCCACCAGGTACATAATGATGAAGCATTTTTGGGCCTTGCCTGCTATTCTGCGAGTAGTACTCGCCTCACAGCATCAATTTAGTGTCTTTGACGACCTCCTTGCATACCCCCAAGTAAGTTAGAATATGATTCACGTCTGTATTGATCCTGACCGCGCTACAGTATGAGGTTCTCTATTCGGACTCAGTCGTCTCAGAAGACTACGCTGAGAAAGCCCTCAGCGCAGTTATATCCAGGAATTCCCCTCAGTCCACAGCAGTCGCAGACCCGCATGCGACACCAGATACCTCCCTCCATCGTCCGTTCGAGAAGCATTCGCACCTAGAGCCAGAGCTACATTTGGATTCGGACATAGCTACATATGAGAACATGATTTTGAACGACAGGCGATATCTTTGTAGCATTCCACGAGTGCCGGACGAGGATACGCATAAGAATGACACGAAACCCAATCCGGATGAAGAGGAGAAGGAGCTTGCGCGGGCTACTACAAGGGGATGGGAGTTGTTGCAAGAGATGGAGGGGTCGTGTTTGTACTTCTTTAGTGGGTGGTGGAGCTACAGCTTTTGTTATGGGGACGGCGTTAGACAGTTCCACCAGCTGCCGCCGGGGAAGCATGTCCCTGTTTATCCTCCGGTTGAGGATCAAGGTGTCACCGCTTATACTCTGGGGAAATTCGATGGCAGAATGAATGGTGGGAAGAGCGATGGGACGCAGAAGACTCTTAATGGTGGTGAGACAATGCTAGGCCAGGACAGCGATTCTGGAGTCACTGGACGGGAAACTAGAGAGAGAGGTTTGGCCAGATTGGAGGCCAAGGGAGAAATGCGGTACTTGGTGCAAAAGCTTAAAGGAGGCACAATTTGCGATCTGACAGGGAAAGAAAGGAAGATTGAAATTCAGGCAAGTACTTTTCGAAAGGCAGTGATCCGTGGTTGTCTAACGATCAATTAGTTCCATTGTCAGGAAGGTCACCCTGAAAGAATTTCTTTGATCAAGGAGACGGCCACCTGTCAGTACCTCATGGTCATCTCGACCCCGCGCCTTTGCAACGACATCGCTTTCCAGCCCCCCAAAGCATCGAAACCTCACGCCATTGCCTGCACGCCCGTTCTTCCAGAAGCCTCAATCCCTGCTTACCTTGCCGAAAAGGAAGCGACTGATAACGAAATAGACGCTAATCTTGACGTGTTCCTCGAAGAAGAGGTTCACGCCTATCTTGCCGAGGGTATACCACTGCCCAAAGTTCCCACAATCATTGGCAACATTGAGGTCGGCGGCCATGCTATCGTCCCAAAAGGCAAGAAAATTGAGAAATCTATCGTTGTTGGTGGAGGTAAAGAGACGCTTATTGCAACTATCGCAAAAAGTGACGGATTCTTGGCGAGTGAATCGGACATGAAGAGAGTAGGCATTCGAAATCATCGCGAAGTCGAAGGTGTGAAGAAAGAGGTCGAGCGCGTTGCGGGTGGGAACGCGTGGAGGTTAGATGTTGTCGAGACGCCACGAGGCAAGGAACTGAGGGGTGTTATTGAGGATGATCAGGATGAAGAGAAGACTAAGGAGGGTGGGGATAAGAAGATTGGGAAGAAACCGCCGACCCCGAAGACTCTTCTTGATGCGAAGAAGGATTATAGGGATCGTGTTGATGCTGCTGAGAAAGAAGAGTCTGAGGGAGAAGTGGTAGAAGTGGTAGAGTTGGAAGAAGAGTCTGAGGGGGGTAGCGAGGAGACGTATAAGGAGGAGTTGTAGGATATGTATACCCGTTTGTCATCAATCAATTCATTCTTACGTTCACCCATACAGTTGCTAAATGCACTGACCGAAAAATGTCTGAAGGTTGTTTGCCATGAGTAACTCGAGATCGGTTCCGCTAAATTTCTTGACATTCAAACATCGAATATTGCCCGGCATTTATCGATATTGATTTTGTGTTGGAGAATTTTTCTTGTGAAGAATGTCGATTTTGGAAAGGGGGCTACCTATTAAGGGATGGAGGATTCATTACAACCCAATACTGAACTGCTCTGTGTGAAGGATATCGTCGCTCTGCTGGGAGTGGCAGTCAAGATCCGTAGTCGGGGCCTGTAAAACGCGGGCCTCAGTAATCCCAGAAAGTGGTAGTCGGAAGTGAGTATAGGGTCGGAGATACAGAAGTCTCGGAGAGAGATGGCGTTTATGCGTGTCTTGTTGAGGCTATGTTTTGCTTTATAGCGCTCGGTTTTGGTCAATATTTGGTCTTCTGGAAATGGAGAATGGGTGGCCCTAGCATCATTGTGTGATTACAGACTTGGCCAATGGGGAAGTGATCCATTCACCTTTAGCCATGATGGAGATCTAGAGGTGAAGTCGAAGGAATATCCACCACGCGAAAAATTGTTGTAAAAATCAGGATTGAAATTGGTATATCTCGGGCAAGTTTTAAACATGAGAGATTCATGAAATATACCGATAGCGATCGCGAATTGATTGACTTCAGGACAGAAGAGAAGTCGCTCGGCCTCGCTGTTGTTCTTTACACCAAAGGACTTTTCTGAATGGAACAGACACAAATCCTGAAGAATATGTCCTCCCTCCTCCAACAATAGAAAAGATGCTTCCGACACCCCACCCTTATCCTGCTGGGCAGTGATCAACTGTAGAACCCAAAGCCAGCATATGCTTCCTCCATCTTGCCATTCATAAGAGCATGGAGAGCCTCAAACTGTGTGGTGATAACATCAAAATGAATTATGACAGGCGCCTTGCCCTTTCCGAGCAAAAGTGCGAAGACTCGAGAGCGATAAACGCTGGTGTTGGTTAGCGAGTTATCAATTTGATAGATCAGATGTCTAACCTACTAGATGTTTTCATTTATGTGTCAGCTAGATGCCAATGTTCGAGGGATGCAATATGAAAAGATAAGGAGGAGTAAACCATCAGGCTGAACATCGAAGCATACCTCGAGTTGGATGGTGAGTGGTGCATGATTTGCCTTGACCGATTGGCTAACCTTGAGTCTTTGTGTACACCACCAGCCAATCAAACCTTGCCGTATGCTCTCCCAACATTCCGTTGGGACGATGTTGCAGGCGAGCACCAATAACCCAAATGGCCCCGTCATGTCCACAAAAAGCTCATGACCATAGATATTTGGACATTGGATTTTCCAACTTGATCGAACTTATCAATCTTGATCCCAAAATGAGACTGTGTTCAGCAATGTGACTCCTCTTTTCAATGAGGCAGATAATATCCGTATTTGGTGCAAGTAAAAGATGGCCGAAGCTGGAATCAGAGTCAGATATCCGCATTCTTGTGGTGAATATTGAGTAACTACTGTTTACTGCATCCTTGAAGCTTGCGATCGAAGGCGCTATCATGCGCTGTCTTCAATTCAGTGCCCTTCGAAGTCTCCGAAGCCGAATTTCAGACCCCTCGACTCCACATGGCAATTTTCAAAGTTCACTTTGCCAGACGGAGATCAGCCTCGACCTCTCGTTGATTGTAAACAACAAAAAATGGGTATAATCGAAGAGCAGATATTTGGAATATCGCTGTGCCACCACAGTCATGATATACCAATCGCCGGGATCATAAGTGAACAAAAAGTACGCAGCAATAGTCAAGAAGGAAAGTAAAAGGAAACGGATTGCTGTTGACCTCTATATCACTATACAATTGCAGCCTTACCCACTTTGCCCTGCTCGAGAAACCCATCAAAATTGATATGTACACGTCTAGTATCCTGGCTTGCCGTATTTGTTGAATTGGTCGTGCAGGTCCTGGTCCCGAATTAGTATGCCTCTTGCTGAAGACTATATTTCCCCACGACGCACCTTTGGCAAATTGACGTTAGGGACGATGACTGTGTTGAGAGGAGAAGGAGCGTCCTTTTTTCCCCTGCTGGGATCTCCACCCGGGTGGTATTGGTAGGCAGCACTTGAACCAGTCTTCCAGGATTCCGAGTGTGGGACTTTGGCGACCTGCTGTTCCGAGGAAGCAGACGTTGGCGAGCGGGCTATTTGAAATTAGCATTTGCCTAGTCCACGCCCCGGAGAGCTCAAAAAGCTGTATGAGAACTTACAGAAATGCCATCCTGCAAGACCGAAAACACCGCTCATGATAGCAAACAAGATATAAAGCTCGGGGTCCTTCTTGGCACCCTTTTTAAGAACCTCTTTGCCAGCCTTTTGGTCGGCTTCGTTTCCAGCACCGCCGGCTGCTGTGGAGGAGAATCGGGGTCGAATGGCGCGGAGCTGGGCTGGGCGAGCAGCGCGGAAGGCGGCGCGACCGATGATTGCGGACATGTTGGTTGTTTGGCGAGGTCAATCGAGTGGAGAGGTGTAGGTAGTGTAGGGCGATTTTCCTGGGTAGGTATCTTGAATGATGTTCGGAGGTTCCATCTTCGGGAGCATTCGCTGGGACCCGAAAATTAGCTAATCCAAATTGACGTGAAAAGCACCACCTGCACCCCTTGGTTCGCATCTTCGGCCAAAGGACGTACACACATCATGCCCCTAACACGTACAGAAGAGGCTACCTCTATGCCATCTGCCTGCACTGGCACACGATAGGACAGCCCCTGGATAGAGACGCTGAAAGACTCGCGCCTTCCTGGCTCCGCGGCGTCCCCCGTACAACAAACAGACCTGAGAGACATTCGGAACGCTGAGGTCATGCCTATCGCTGGACAACGGCCCACCCAGTGCTATCCATAGCTAATTGATACAATGGCCGCAACATATCCCCTCGGCTCAGGGCGAACTTCGACCGACACCAACTCGTTTCCGAATCCCCAGGACATCACCGAGGACCCTTCAACCATAAACAATAACGCGACCAGCTTGACTCCGACGAGAATGGATGATATTGTGGATGAGGAAGAGGACAAAGTTGAACAAAATGGAGCGTCTCAAGCTCGGCCACCGCAGACTCTCATAGGGCGACTGCACGGCCTAACAGGACCTGTCGGAGAGCCTGGACTACCACCGTCGCGACCTTCCTCTGCTGCTACTGCCAGATCTGGAGCACATTCGCAACCTGCTTCGAAGAGACAGCATGGTAGTGCTGCTGGAAGTACTGGAGGCGCTGGAAAACGACCACCGAGCTCAGCAAGTCGTACCCACGTTCCTTCGTTGACGTCCTCAGCCTTCTTCCGACCGATGAGCTCCCAAAGATTGCAGGCCCAAAGAAACCAACGTCCCATGTCGAATATGGCTCCAACTTCAGCCCCGATCCAAGACACAACAACGGGATTCGGAGCAGCTGGAAACAGGCAAAGCAATGGCTCAGAGACAATAATACAAGGACCTCCTGGTATTGTTGGGTTACATCACGTTGAGAGGCCCATATCAAGAGGCACAGACATCACGGACTTGCCAGATAGAAATACTTCAAATAATTCGCCAGAAGGAGGACAAACGTTCCGCAGTCGAGGCGAAAGTGAGGTCCCTCTATCAGGTCCGGACATCCCAAGCACCAAACCCACGCATCTTGATCTTGCCAGGCCATATCGTAATAGTACTTCGAATCTCCCACCACAGAAGTCTCCTCGATCGTTTCGGTCGAGCTTCGCACTGGCGACGAGGCAAAGTCCCATGCGGTCGAACTTAGGGCATGAAAAGCTCGAATCCAATCCTCCAACACCAAGAATGTCGCGAGGAGCTGCTGCGGCTGCTGCACAGAAGGCAGAAGTTAGGAAGGAGCTGGGTAAAAACCATGAGTACTTTACTGGAAATACTATTTTCTTTCTTGGAGGTCGAATACAAAATGCACGAGAACGCCCAATCAATCTTGCCACGGGACTTGCAATGGTGCTTCCGGCTGCTTTGTTTTTCGGTTTTTCGTGAGTAGAATTGTTGCTTTCAACGTCACTTTCACTAACCTCATGAAGCGCTCCATGGCTTTGGACACATGTTTCGCCTGCGATACCCATTACATTTGCGTACATATTTCTTATCTGCTTTTCTTCTTTTGTTCACGCATCGACGATGAATCCGGGAGTAAGTTGTCAATCCGCGCGCGCATCGACATTGAAATTCCATATTGACAAGTGCCAGATTCTCCCAAGGAACCTGCATCCTTTTCCTCCTTCTAAACCTAATGAAGACCCTCTAGCCCTTGGTCCTGCGCTGACTGAGTGGACTATGGTCGTATCGGCAACTTCCAAGACAGCAGCAATGGAAGTGCCCACTAAATACTGCAAAACATGCAACATTTGGCGTCCGGCTCGAGCTCATCATTGCCGTACTTGCGACAACTGCATCGAGACCCAGGATCATCACTGTGTATGGTTGAACAATTGTGTCGGCCGTCGCAACTACCGTCACTTTTTCACATTCGTCGCCGCCGGCACGATCCTCTCATTTTACCTTTTCGCCGCGAGTCTAGCACATGTCCTGGTTTATGCACATCAAGAAGGTGTCAGCGTTGGCGAATCAATCAACACAAACCGTGTCCCGTTTGCGATGGTCATCTACGGCATTCTCATCGCTCTCTACCCACTCTCTCTCACGGGATATCATCTTTTCCTGATTGGCCGCGGCGAGACGACGCGCGAGTACCTTCAATCTCATAAATTTCTCAAGAAGGATAGACACAGACCCTTTACGCAGGGCAATTTCTTTAAAAACTGGATCGCGGTGTTGAATAGACCAAGACCACCGACCTACCTCCATTTCAAGAAGAAGTATGAAGAGGGGGATAGGAGGTATGGTGAGAAGAGGGGTAATAATAAGAAAACTGTCAGCAAAGAGGCTGGCAAAGGAGAAGTGGAGATGCAGAAGATGGGGGAGTTTCAGGGGCCGACTGGACGGGTGCCTACGCCGGGTAGTGGTGGTGTATAATGTAAGATTGAAGTCGCTTTCGTTAGCGACGGATTTTGAATTGTGTATGTTTAGTGTATATATTCCGGCGGCATTTGTTTTGGCGTCGTTCTTCTTGTTGTTCTCATTGTTTCGTTGCTGGAGTTTGTTATATTACTGGATGGTATTGGGACATGATGTGGGGTTCCGGTTTTTGGCTATACTATCATTGTGTCTTATTATTGGTAGTATTATTATTATTACTGTTGATATTGTTATTAGTTATGTATTAGTAGGAAGGATACATGGAGACATTACGAGATGCAATGATATACCCCTTTTCTACAATCTTTTCCGTCTCACTCATCGATGATTATCATGTGCATGCAACGTATACGCGGATTGAAGACGCCTCCAACAGTTCGGAGGGTCGAATGGGCGAGGCCACCAGATCCGGTGCCCTGGTATCATCATATCAATAATATCAAACTGCATCGGACCACGGCAGCCGATCCTTTCTCCACTCCAGCCTTGCGCCAACAAGCGCCACGTGTACCCCACAAATACTTGGACTTGGGTAGATAGTACAGTGACACACGATCTCGTTCCGGTACTCCGTGATGTTCAGCCAGCTTTTGCTGCAGTCTTGGACGCGTTGTGTTCCTCGTGGCTATGATTGTTGAAGCCTTTACTCTATCAGAAATTGTTCAATTCCCGAATCTTGTTTGGAGATTCTGCTGTCCGCAAAGAATTGCCGCCCAAAGGAGGTGGAGGAGGAGGAGCCTGAGTCCCAGATCTAGATGTGACCTGACCTGGCCTGCTGACCTGGACGCCGTGTGCATTCATGTTTCAGGGACAAAGCATCTTGGGAAGCTAAAAATCTAGGCCAACCCAGTTCTCCCTTCACAACTCTTTTCAAAATAATTTTTTTGGGCTTCACAATTGATCTGTTCTGGGTCACACCTTCTGCGTGCAGGCGTGTTTATACATTCAACATCGCGATCGTATCATTAACATGTCCAGGACATCATCTGCATGATAAATAACTAAATATATCTTTCACTCTTTCTTCCTACTCCCTCAAAAAAACACCAACTTTTTCTATTCGATATAGCACCTCAACAAGCCCACCAAATCACGCAAACATCACAACAGCAACTCACCCGGACCTCCCCAACAAAAAACCCACCCATTCACACGAAAAAAAGAACAAGAAATGTACGTCCCGGAACTAACCTTCCAAGGCCTCCTCACCCAAAACGCCCGCGACGAACAAAAGGCCAAAGAAATCGCAAAGGAAAAGGAGCGGAAAAACCTCGAAATAATCACGAAGAAGGATATGAAGAACACGCTTCTGGCTGGCTCGTCGGCTCTCTCGTGGCTCGCGTTTGCGCCGTCGGAGTCTACGTCCGCTTCCAACAAATTGTCTACTTCTACTTCTACTTCTACTTCTGCCTCCAATGCTACTTCTACATCTACGTCCAATGCTACGTCTAAGGCGTCGACGAGATCTAGCAGTCCTTCTGAGCGTTGAGAGCGATTTGATATGGTCATGGTAGGTATTTCATTCGCTGATGAGACGAGGGACCCCAATTTATTCTGACCGGTTTCCTAGAATGCCAGAGATTTCATCGACGTCGTCGGGATGTAGGTTTCATTCTCGAGGTGCGAAGTCGGTGTTTCGGTCACCTATGACGATGGGGAGAGTTGGCAGAGGATACGAGACCTACGTCTACAAGTGACATGATACCTGAATGGCAGCAGCGATACGAGGCTTAGACGGGTTTGAGACGGACGGATGGAGGATGATATGCTTACTGGTCAAAGTCTCATGACCATGACTATGACCCAAGATACTTGTTTGGTATTTGATCAGATTGTCAATAAACGTCACCTTCCAAAAAAAATGGAAAAATTGAACATCGGTTCCCCAAGAACCTTCAACTCCGCCGTCCCTTTCCAATGCTCATTCCATTCATGCTCATATATTTTCATTATGCAAACTCTTACCAAATCATCCTCTACAGCTGATCCAACAATCCCTCCGCCTCAAGCAGAAGCACTATCTGATGAACCGCAGTCCGGACATTCGTCTTTTCAATATCAACAACCAAATCAGCCTTTGCAGGCGCTTCATAAGGATCATCCACACCAGTGAAACCCTTGATCTCTCCTCGCCTCGCCTTGGCATAAATACCACGACGATCCGTCTTCTCCGAGTGATCAAGACTGGTAGCAACGTGAATTAGGTAGAAGCTACCATACTTCTCCACGATTTCACGAGCGCTCTTTCGGGCTTCATCGAAGGGAGCAATGGGTGCGGCGATGACGGCTGCGCCAGCGCGGGTGAGTTCTGAGGCAACGAAGGCGATGCGGGCGATGTTCACGTCGCGGTCTGTCTTACTGAAGCCGAGCTCGGAGCTGAGTTCTGAACGGACCGTCTCTCCGAGGAGGAGGGAGACACTGCGTCCGCCCTGTTGGTTCAAGGTGACATTCAGAGCGCGTGCGATTGCGTCTTTGCCGCTGTTCTGGTATCCGGTGAGGAAGACTGTGAAACCTTGCTTGTTGCGAGGTGGATGCGATTCGCGCAGGACGCGGACGACTTCTGGGTAAGAGAACCACTCTGGAATGGCGAGACCGAGACGCAGTCTGCGGCGGAGTTCTGTGGATTGTCAGTTCCTTTTCTTTTCGTCCACACGCTTGATTTTCTTCAAGTGTTTGCCATACCTGTTCCACTGATGTCCAGAGTTCGGACACCAGCCTCGACCTCATCTTTTGGCTTGTACTCATCCGCGTCTGGGAGGTACGTCATCATCTGGAAAGGAACGACCTCAATCCCAAGCTCATCCTTGTACTTCTCGACCGCAACCTGGGCATCGTATGGACCGTAGAAATCCACACCCTTGGAGTTCTTGCCAGGGCCAGCATGATCACGGCCGACGATGAAGTGTGTAGCACCATGATTCTTGCGAATGATGGCGTGCCAGATAGCTTCTCTCGGTCCTGCCATACGCATGGCGAGAGGTAGGAGACCAAGTACGGCCATTCCATTAGGGTATCGAGGGAGGAGAGCTTGGTATACGCGGACGCGAGTGAAGTGATCGATGTCGCCAGGCTTGGTCAGACCAACCACCGGGTGAATCAAGACATTGGCTTGTCTGGCACGAGCGGCACGAACAGTGAGTTCTCGATGGGCGCGGTGCATGGGGTTTCGCGTCTGGAAAGCGACGACTCGCTGCCATCCGAGTTTGTCAAAGTGCAAGCGCAACTCAGCGGGTGAGTCTGCGTGATTCGTTAGCAATTGTCTCCTCTAAGTAGGCGCAGTTATACCTACATCTCAATCCCACGTAGTCGTAGTGCATCAGCCTGTCTATGGCATCCAATTTACCTCCGACGTAGAACTCCTTGACCGTGTTGTAGAGGTACTTGATAGCTGGGTGTGCGACGTCTCCCTCGCTGTCAAAGACATGCTTGGCCTCCTTTTCCTTGTCTGGCTTGTAGACATCGTCAACGGTCAAAATGGCCAAATGTCTGTCATCGCGAAAATCTCTAAGAGCAAGTCTCGCTCCAGGCTTGACGCCTAAATCGTCGATGGTCTCCTGTGAAATATCGAGGGTAATTGGGATACTGAAGAGGGCTCCATCGCTGAGACGGCTTTCTTCGACGACACTGAAGACGATTAGTATGTCTCCCCGTGATATTTCCAAAGAAGGGTAACAAACCCATTGTAATCCTTCTCGTTCATGAAACCTGATCATCGCAATCAGCTTCGATCTTGTTTGGCTCCGCGAAAAAGAAAGGAGAGAACGAGACGTCCGAGCTCCCGCCAAAGCAGGCCACCAACGAGGCCGCAAAATATCCCCAGCTACCCCTCTAGCCTCGCCATCTCTCCTACCTAATCACACGAACAGCACGGGAGATGACATACCTTCAAGAGGCGAAAACCCTCCATTGAGAATCAACTCCAAATCGCAAAGCTGTCTCTCTGTAAGAACAACGGCAGGAAGCGTCTCAGCTTCAGCCTCGAGCTCTTTTCGCCGTGGTGCATCGCGAGATATCAAATCCTTGAGGATACCGCCTAAAGACCGTTAGTATATCCAGGCTTTCGCCCCGAAAGATGACAGACGAGCTTACCATGTGGTGGGTTGGCCATTGTGATGAGTGGTTTGAAAATCGAACTTTGAGGTATTCTTGAGGAGTTTATGTATTCCTGTCGTCGTCGAAGGAGAGAAGAGAAGAGAAGAGAAGAATGGAAGCTTGAATCAAGCAAGCAAGCAAACTTAGTATCCCAATGACACTATCCCTCGTCACTCAATCGTGTGGAACCTTAAATCTTTCTTTCCCCCGATCCAAGAAGCACGAAGCCGACAACGCAGGGTGGGGACTGAGGAATGAGGATCGAATGAATGAGTATATAACTGAGTTTTCTCGAGCTTTGGAGAACGTTATTCTTTATTTATTCCAAGCGGGTTCAAACGGTTTTTGCTTGCAGCAGCAGCGTTGCCGATCTTTAGAAGACCGGCAGATGATGCTGATCTGTTCCTGGGAAGCTAAAGAAATTTTTGGCTGGCACGCCATCGCCGGACGCGGAGGCTGCATTATAAAGCACTGTGGATTGCGTGATTGATGGCGAGATCGCGGCTCTCGCTAGGGGCGAGGGGAGCAAACACCAAGGCCGGAGTTATACTGAGATTGTGAGATTGGTCATATGGAGAGATGTGGGGACATGTCACGGAAACAACACGAGTTTGAAGTTGAAGCACTGATCGTGTGCAGCATATCTTGACAATAATATGACCAGGTCGAGACTTAAGGTTGTAATAGAATTGATCGTATATTGCAATAATTAGGCGTCATCACGCTGATGGTGACTTTTTAAAATGCAGAATTGATCTTAGATCTGGTCCACTTTCGGTTTCGATATTTACAGTTAATGTCATGATCCTCGTTGGGCAGAAAGGCCTCAGCCTCGCCATAATATCGTGGGAACGCAAAAACTAAAGCGAGGGCCTCTTGGCTTCCTCGAGCTTCAAACAGTTTTCCCAAACTCCTACGCCAATGCTAATATGTTGCCCATATGCTGCTAAGATGATTTAAAATGATCACCACAAGATGCTGTACCTCCACCATGAATGCTCGGCCAGTCACGGCTGGATCTGGACTGCTTCCAGCGCTGATGCCAGTTCTTCTTGCTGACGCTTGTTCTCTTGTTCCTGGAGGAACTGGGCATACCGCGACTTTTTGTTATGGATACCGCACTCAGTCTTGTCCTTGCCCTTCCAGCGGCCGGCGCGTTCGTCTTCTCCCTCTTTGATAGGTTGTGTCGAGTGCCAGTCGCCAACACTTTTATAGCCACGGTCGAGAAGCTCGTTGTATGGGACGTCATGTTGCTGTACGTATTCTTGAACTTGCTTGAAGGTCCAGTTGGCGAGAGGGTTGATCTTGATAACGCCGGCTTCGTCAACTTCAACAATGTCGAGATCGCCACGTTTGCCTCCTTGGCTTCGTCGACGACCTGTGAGGACGGCCTTGACTTGCAGGTCTGCATATGCGCGTTGTTGGGGTTCAACCTTGGCTACCCAATCGTAGAGCTCGTCGTTGGTCTCCCACAGGGATTCGCCGTGCTTGGCGTTGAATTGCGCAGCGGTTGAGACTCCTTCGGGTTGGTAGACGTGCAGATTGACATCTGGGTACCGTCTCTTGACTCGGTCAACTAATGAAAGAGTTTCTTGAAAGTGAAACAAGGTGTCGAGGAAGATCAAATCGATCTTGGTTTTGGTCGGGTTGCTGATTTTGGAAAGGATATCAAGAGTAACAAGGCCAGTGAGTCCAAAGGCTGTCGTCTGGTAAAGGTTGGGAAATGTGATCATGGCCCATTTCAAAATGTCTGCGTGGGTCAACACGTAGCTCGGAGAGGTTCCAGGGTGTCTTCACATACCTTCTGGTTCCATTTGGCCAAGCTGACGGTTGAGGAACTTGAGGTGAGGTTTTGTCAAGTAGACGTCTGTGAATGCACCACTCTCAGAACTCGCACTGGCATAGCCAGACTCAATATCATCGTGAGACATGGTTCTGGAAACTGGTGATGATGACATTTTGCAAAAGGGTGTGTGGGTTCTCGATATGTCCGGATTCGGCAACGTAAGAGAGGGCGAGGCAGAGTCCAAGGCTGGAAGAAGAAATTTTAGTTCTAGTAGAGATCAAGATGGACAGTGCATGCGACTTCTGAGCGTGAATTGAAGAGAAGGAGAGGAGGAAGGATGTCAATGTCAAGAAGAAGGCATCGATGGAGGCCACAGGCTGCAATCCGTGGTTCGAAATCATTGCTGAAGGCATCATTCGAGCACACCATTTTAGCGCGGGTTTTTGAGAATTGCGTGCTTGCAAAGCTTCTCCGGGCGGGTTATTAATACAACCAACATCATATGCCGAGATTTCCGATTCAATAATAGGCGAGGCAAGCCGCAGCATAGTCGTAGACTCGACCTTTCGTCCGCAGGTTTGCATCTTGACAAGTTGGCTGTTCTGGCAGAGTTCATTATTCTTGGATGTTGGATGGCGATGGCGATGGCGATGGCGAAGGCGCTGTATGAAGTCCCTGAATCTCATTTTTCGCCACGATGAAAAACGTCATTGTACGCAGCAGAGCACAGGAGCCTCTGTTGTTCCCGTCCCGACGAGGTTTGCCTCTCTCCCTCTCCTCGATGTTTAGCTAAGCTCTTTCATCGTAACAATCGTTGGCATTTCATTGTCCGATGGTGTAGACTGTCTGATGACCTCCGACATCGAGTTTCGCTTGTCTGCGGTGGGGTCCGGTAACGGCAGCGGCTCCATTTCTTCCTGGTTTCTGCCATGTCACTAGGAGGTCCGACCACAGACTATTGAAGTGATGTGGACAAGCGAGACTTGGGGTTGTATCGGGGTACCTGGGGTAACATGTTATATGGACATGTGGTTGGAAGTTGATGTCGGGATTCTTTTGGAGGCGTAACGATTCTTCTAATTGCGGGGTGAACATCCTTTCCGCATAGAGCGACGTCACGTTGGAATTTCAAGTTGGTTACTCAGTCAGGTATGAAGATAATTATTGTATAGGTGAGCTGTACATATTGCAATAGATGAATAATAGAAAGTCACGTACTACTGCTGTCAATCCGTACAGGATCTCTTCGCTGTCAGGAGTCGCAACAGTTGTTCAGTAAGGTAAGCCTGTCCCCTTGGATTCCAGTCCATAAACAAGAAGTACTAGAATCTCACCAGAAGTTGTCTGACCAGCTCTATTACGACTGTTATTTGTGGGGTTTGGGTGTAGAATACGTAGCAAAGTCGTATCATGAACTCGTCATACAATATACATAATTGTAGCAATCGCTTCTCATGCTCGTGCTACTAGTAGAAATACATAAAGACGAACCGATAGTCCACGTTGTCGTGTCTCTTCTAAGTGCCTCATATCTTCGTGTTGATGGCGTTCATGTCGCCTCATTTCCGCGAAAGCGAATCCCTATCGTACAATTCCATGAGCCATGGAAAATTGCTCTCCGATGCCTCCATACAACATGTTGAAGAAGGCTAGAGTCATGGTGGAGGTGGGTATAACGCATTGTATTCCATCCAAAAGCGCTCACAGTCTTCTCTGAGCCACAAAGCGCGGCGCACTTGTCGCATCGTGATGGCCGTCGGTGTTCGTGTGGCGCGTGGAGTGCAATCCAAGCAGTTGCATTTTCACAGCCTTTCAACGGCCTTTTGCAGCAGTTTGCAAGCCAAAGAGCAAGGAGCGGAGACCTGAGTAGGCGATTGTCTCCTGGGACGGTGTGATGACAGCCATGCGACTGGTTGCCTGCCTTCTGGTCTGGAAGGCACTCATTGGCTCCTGGTCTGAAGGCCTTCGGCACCTTCTAGCCGGGCAGTTTCCTAAGCGCTCTATTTGGCGGCCATCTCAGAAGCATCGGGCAAGGTCCGTGTCGATTAACGGGCATGCAGTCTGGCCTCATTCTAGCTTGATCAGCACCTTCCCTCAACCTCGATATCATCCCCTAGCTCAAACCATTAAGTGCGCAGGTTCTTCCGACATTTTGCGGATCCCAGGCTGCGGTACGTCAACTTCATCTGGAGGTTGATAAAATCTGTCGAAATCCGGCGGTCCAAACGGGACTTCGACGGCTTCCGCAATCATCTTTCTCGGCCAGGCCATATACATCTTCCAATCATCGCCCAGAACACTCCAGACCCCATTGATCTCGAACTCCGGCCGCCCATGGAACCACCAGATATTCTCGGACAACTTCATTACAGCAAAATAGTAGCAGAGAGTGATCATCGCTCTTGGATCCGAGACTCGCAACAAGGCGGTGAAGGTAGCGTCCAGTGCATTGGGGAACGTGAGTAACCGTCGCCGTGATGCGCTCCGTGGCTCTCCACTAGTATGCGCTAGATATAAGCTGTGTATAAGGTCAAAGGACTTCTTCAAAGAGACACCCTCGTCGCTGATGTCCTCTCGCAAGAACGATCCCCAGAGTTGGAATCCCTCCTCGTAAAGCTCCGGCGAGCCTGGTGGTGCTGGTGATGTAGGCGCTGCGGGACCAATAGCAACGCCGCTGAGAGTGTTCGGGCCTGCGTCCAAGAGCGGTTTCATAACTGAGCTTTGCACGTTGCTCAACGTTGATTTGAGAATGGAGCTCACGCCCTGGCACATCTCCAACCATTGGATTGGGGGTTTGTAGACCGCCGTACCGTGACAGCACGGATCTTTCCAACTCATGAAGACTTGAAATTGTATCATGACACTTGCAGCAAAGGCCATATCTGCATTATGTGGGCCTATACGCGATATTTGAAGCATCAGCATGCGTAGTGCTGAGCCAAAATAGTGATGTGACAGAAGCTTCATTTTGTTGTCATCTGGTTTGTGAATGTGGAGATGGAGTGCTGCGAACGAAAGGATGGACTGCATGAGAAATTCACAGCCAACGGCGCGCTGTGGTACGTCGTATACCCACATTTGGCGAACTCTTGGGTCATGTTGGCAGCCGGTGCCTACCATATGCAAAAAGGTGTAGTGGTTCATCAGCTGAAGATCAATCATTCGAGAGCTGGCTGCTCCAAACATGGGCGGCGTCATATCGAGGGTGAACTTTGACGTCTCGTTCCACCTTATCATCGGGGAATGCGCTGACGACGGCGATGCGATGGATTCTGTAGTATGGCTCTTTGCGCGTTGGGGAGTAAATGCTGCCCGGTCGTAATTGCATCGGACTTCATGTTTTCGACATGGGCCACACTCCTAGTACAGTTGGTATCGACTGTCTCAGGATCGATCATGTCTTTACTAACCGGTCTTTGTTCATCGCACTGATGATATGTTGTTAGTAAAAGGTTCGATGTAGTGGCGTGGGAGATAACCCACCTTGACTCTTCGAGCTCGGCATATACCACAGCCGTTTCTTGATTTCTTGTGAGCGCGTTTCGCCGGCATGACCAAGTGGTTGGATTTCGTGGAATATCGGGTCTCCAGCGCTCAGGTCCCAGGAAGAGGAGTACAAACTGTTAAGGGGAATGCGTGGAGCGACTGCAAGGTCAAGATATGGGTTGCATGTGAGAATGTAAGGGCAATGTGGATGAAACATGGCAACTACTGAAGCGCGATTCTCAAGGGCCCATGTACTTAAGTAAGCTAATGCACTGCCATTTGCCCCGCCAAGTCCGATTTCGATGCGGGAACGGTCCGTGAAGAGCGAATCTGGTGATGGCATGCAGTGGATCGTGCCGTGATGTCAGCAAAACCTTTGTACTGTGGTTACATGGCTATTAGTTGTTAGTGCTTGATCAATGCTTCTGCCCTTAATATATCCGTTCTCAATTCTACCAGACAATTTCTGCGGGTAGTACTTATTCTAGCACGCGTATTTATCAGAACTTCAATCTGCACAGGGGTTTTCATAGTCCCACGCTAACAACCTTTTGGCCGGCAACCATATAACGGGCGCCCGACCCTTCATCTAGTATAGATGAAATGCATAGGCGGTTAAGCTCTGCACGGGCCTATCATCACGCTGCTGTTTCATTTCTTCTACAATGATTTCAACCTGTCGACCTATGAACTGTTCAGCTTTCTCATGATGAAAGGCTAGCCGAGCAACGCATGGCAACATTTAATGAAGACCTTGGAAAGTTCAGCAAATAGCCGGCAAGGTTGTCACCCCGCCTTCCCCCAGGTCTCGAAACGGGAGTAGTGATCGGCAAATCGGAGTTCAAAATGTCTACTGTGTACTGCAGTAAGAAACCTCTGGAAGAATCGCTTCAGGTTCCTGTCTACACAGTACCTTGAATTGGAATCTGTACAGAAGATCTTGCTAGAATCAATCCTGGCAAAGACGTTCAAGTCCATAGAAGACCTGAGACTTGCAGTGAGGGTTTGACAGTCGGATGTCTGGACGCCAAACGCCCGACCGTGTCACTCTGAACACCATTATTTATATCTTAATGAGATATATAACCTTGTCACGGCACCTACATTAGACAATAATAGCCAAGCTCTGAACCCTCTAGCGACACCAATGGGCTCAATATTTAACTTGTCTACGTCTGCAATTCTGAGTTGCAGCATGAGTCGCGTGTAGAACAGGAAACATTTGTTCCCAAGTTTGGAATACGCCGGTCACTTCGTAGTTGCTTTTTGCCCGCATGTATTTGCAATTGCAAAAAGTATACTGGGTATTGCAGAATGCTAATTAGTTATTTGAGATTCATGCAAAGCGTTCTGTAGCTGCAGCTTCACCGCTGCCCGGAGACATGAGTGTAATGAAACGAACAAAGCGATTGCTAATCTGCTGGAATAGGCCCTGGCTCTGTCCAAATTGTCCGCGAAATCATTGCGATCGAGAAGCCTGGATTGTTGAGGAACGAAGCACAGCATCTTAATCTACAGCTGTCGAATTGGAGGAAGTTTTTCAAGAACAGTATATAAGAGGAAATGGCTCAGTTCTAACGTAGCTTTAAAATTTCTAGATGCAGAGAAGTGGAACATCCATCAATATAGTATGGATATTTACCAAGTCAGGGGATTTGTAGAATGGAGTGAAGTTCATCCATCGAGCGGTTCCAGGTCCACTCCCGGAAGTGGAGCTCAGATTCAGGCCTCAGGCACAGATGTATAGAGCCTTGTGATGTCGATTCACGTCAGCCAATTGAAAAGCTCTGTTTTGTGCTTCACAGGACTGGCACAAGCTAAGCTCTTCTTAGCTAGATAGTATCCACTTTAGCTTACTCATCATCCGGCATGCACGTGATCTATGGCCAATCACAAGGCTCTGTTCCATCACTTTCAAGACTTGGCAAAAGTGCTCCACTCATGGCCTGGCCCGAGCTCGATGAATCTGGATACTTATACCGGCGCTCCCCTTGATCCCCCTTCGCTCTGCAGCTCTCGTCAGTTTTTCCCCAATCCACACCCTTCGAACACTCGCTAACATTTATCCAGTTTGCCTTTTGGCTTAGATCAAGTGTAGTATCTGTTCTTTTCAGTTTAATCTCTGAAACGTGACTACGGTCACATTCTATGATTATTCTTATTTTTGATACTGGTCTGTTGGCCTCTCGGCTTGCCGATGTCAACGGGCACTGTGTCGCTGGTATTGCACTACCTCCAGCCGACGCGAAGCCTTTTTTTTTCATTGATGCTTTCACTTGCGAGTGGGACATTGAGGAAGAATCTTCAAACTGTGGTGTTCCAATGTATTGTGCTAATGATATTGCCTTTGCTGTGTGTCACCATCTAGTCGATTCATGACTTGAGCACGTCAACCTCGTCGCCTACCTCGTCACACCCTCCTACCAAATCACTGGTATTGCGATCGCATCTATGACCCGCTCTCGGATAATTGCCGAGCCGCTCCTGTAAGACGTGAAGTGGCATGTACGGAGTATCAGGATGGGAAGTTCCAGATATTAATTCTAGCGGTTGACGAACCAACGCATGGCTACTACATACTACGTTTCAATCACATCCACCAACCGAACACTGACCTACTAACAATACAATGGGAGGGGGTCCCCACGAAATCATACAATTCGCGCTTCCGTGGCCCGAACCAACGGAGATTCTCAATCGGATCAGGTTGAAATATCCTCACGTCGAAATCAGATACTTCAACCTGACGTCCAAGACGGATTAAGATGAAGGCGCAGGTCTGCGAATCTTCCCAATTGGTATGTAGTTCTGATCATATTGCCATTGCCCGCGTTGCTCACAATCGACAGAACTGAGGTGTTCAAAGATACCACAATCCTCGTTACCTTCAATACATTTCCACCTTCTCCCTCAGATGCTCCAAGCCTCAAGCTGGTCCATGTAACTTCTGCCGGAGCCGACAAGGTCGTGGAAAGCCGTGTATTCCAGGAAACAAATATACCTTTTACAAACTCGAGTGGAGTTCATGGTCCACAGATCACGGAATGGTTCATTATGACAGCTTTGGCCCATAGCCATCATTACCTGCACTCTACGAACAACAAAAGAAGCAGGAATGGGCACCCCAATATGGCAGAACTGTGCGCGATTTGGTAGGACAAAAACTGGGAGTGCTGGGTTACGGGAGCATTGGCAGACAGGCTGCGAATGCTGCTTCTGCAATGGGCATGGAGGTCATTGCATACACCGCTACTCCAAAGGACACCCCAGAAAAGAGGGCAGATCACGGATTCGTCATTCCTGGCACCGGAGGTAAAGATGGACATGTCCCAAGCCAATGGTATTCTGGTCTCGACAAGAAGAGCCTACACAACTTTCTCGCGCAGGATATTGACATACTCCTTATTTCCGTACCCTTGACTGAGCAAACTCGCCATTTTCTCAGTACAGTAGAATTCGATATTCTTTTCAAGAAGCAAACGTTCATCGCAAACATTGCACGCGGTCCAATCATCGACCAACCAGCTTTGGTAAAGGCGTTGAACGAAGGGAAGCTACGAGGAGCGGCTTTGGATGTCACGGATCCAGAACCATTGCCTGCAGATGACCCTCTTTGGAAAGCGTCCAACGTCACAATAACACCACATATCAGCGGAGCCACAGTTGCATACGTTGAACGAACTATACAAGTGCTTGAAGCGAACCTGGATAATTTGTTGAAGGGCAAGCCGTTGATCAACACTATTGATCGTAAGAAGGGCTATTGAGACTTGTGGCACTGTATAGAGGAATATTCACTCATATATTCGTTGTGTAAATGGTCTGATGTGTCGATAGATTTCTTGTGATTATTACGCAAGTAGTACATACGCGCCTTCTGTGTGAATCTCTGCGCATGTCCTTCAAGAAATCCACCCGATGTTTTCATGCCTCCAATAAAGAACGGATAGTACATTGTGCTGACCAAGCCGTGTCGGGATCAAGAATTCAGATTCAACGATCGATAGACAAAACTATCGGGCTCAAAAAACCAGACTGCCCTCCCCGCTCCCGCTTCCACCTTTCCAGAACAACCACAGCCTTTTACTCATACCTCGCATCTCTGACCCAAAGTATCACCCACCCCGCATCCCGCACGCCGACACGCCGACGCCTCGTGGCAAGCCAACAGATGATCTCAAGAGACATGGGTATCATGTATACGGAACATCCGCCCGCACTATTAGCGAGATGTTGTGGGGGACGCGAGGCAGGCATTGCCCAGTGCAGACGGGAGGATTTTATATTGGGCTAGGCACTTGGGTTGTTTATGTGAGAGCAGAGTGTGTTTTGGAATATGTGTTCTACTCTACTGGGCGAGGGTACTAGTAGCTGTGAGGGAGGTGGACATGTTGGTGGGGTTCAGCTGTGTTTGGGATTTGACTACTTTGAGGGAACTGGGGAGGATAGGAAAAGGAATGTTGTAGGCGTAATTTTGGCCTGTTTGGGTATTGTGGGATACTGTAATGGACTGGTTTTTTTGATGAATTGGTCTGAAATGCTTGGTTCATATACTGATATTGCGATACTGTCGTGGGTAAAAGGTTCCATGGTGCTCTGAGGTAGCGATGACTGTGTACATAGTACATCAAAGCGAAAGTGATGATGGGTTACTGCCACCCACGTAATGAACCATAATAGACCTTCGGACCTAGCCGCCTGAGCAAGATGTGAACGTGCATGGAGGTTTTGGTATCACCATATCCATCGTGGAACCTTGAGCACGTTGATGGTCCACCCCACAGTAACTCAATAGCCCGGAACGCCCACGCTGAAAGGAAACAAAGTCGAATAGAGAAAACGCCATTGTGACAAGCAAGTGTACAAAGCCAGCTAAACCCCGCTTCCTGGCCAGTACTCACCAGCATCTGCCATGCAAACGTTGGGACTTTTTGGGTAGACGAGTCACGATAATACAGGCGGAATTCGATGCTGTCTTTCGTTAAGTCGTATCATTTCAAGCACTGCAAATCGCAAAAGCTCATCTGTTTTTTTGAGGATTTGTCGGTATGGGTGGTGGGGGAGGGAGCGGGGGGCTAGGAGGGTTCCCTCTGGGCGGCGGACTTGACATTGATGGTGATGGTGGATGTGACCGTAGACCTCCTCGCGCGAAGATTTCTTCCGCAGTCTGCCAGTCTGTTGCCGCGGCCCCTGGGCTAGAAGGTGCCCGCGGCCCCGAGAAGCTCAAGTTTTGTGTTCTGTAAGTCCTTTCGGAGTGTGCCGAACCTGGTGGTCCATATGTCGAGGCTGAGCCCTGTTTGTACAGGTCTGGAGAACCCGGAGTGTCCGTCTGCGCAGTACGTGGCGATCCACCGGCTTTGATGAGCTCGAATGTACGAGCATCTTGGCTGTATCTCTTTGCGTCCAGTGACACGAACTCGCGCTTGCCTCCAAACTTGGCCAAGAACAGTTCGTACCAGCCCACGAACATACTAGTTCGCGACATCATTAGGCCAGTTTGTACACCAGTCAGCTGCAGTTGATTAGCGTCGCGTATGGTCTTACAGAAATAATCAGAAAGCCCTTACCGAAAGAAGCATCAGGCTCGCAATCGCTGTGCTCTCACTGACAAGCGCGTCTTGGCCATAGTGGAAACATTTCCCTTTGACGCCAGCGTTGGCGGCTAAGCAAGTCAAGAATGGCAGGAATTGTTCTAGCTTGCCTGCCTTTGCAGCACCGATGGCATTGTCGAGCTCTACCCACACAATGGCCAAAAAGATGATGTCGACAAGGAGGAACACAATGATCGTGATACTTCGCCATTGAAGCCAGAGGACCTTTTGTACACGTTGCCAAACTGCTCTAGCAGAAGTCGTGCGTAGGCTTGAAGCTTGATAGGACGGCAAGTCGGAGGAGATGCCCGAGTCGGGTCGATCATCGCGGAAAACCTCGCGAAGATAAACTTTTCCACAGTACAAGAATCTGTTTCCATCAGCATGTTGTGGCGAAGATGTGTCTGCAAACAACTCACGTCATGATTTGTACGCAGCCAGCGGCAGAGGCAAATCCAAGAAGAGGGCCCCAAAAGTCACCCATCGCTTGGTGAGCGTTGACATGGCAAGCATCGCCGAAGCGAAAAGACACTCCTGTTACTGTCATGGTGACAGCGAAGAGAACCACGACCACGCCCCAGCCTGCAACTTGTGAGACGTAGAAGTAGGTTTGGCCTGGGACAATGTCCCAACATATCTGTAAGTGCATGGAGAGTGCTCGAACGAAGACTGTATTGGTTAGCGGTGACCACAAGATCGGAGAAGAAGTGATGTTCCTACTCCATACAGTGACACACAAAGCACCCAACACTATGAAAGCGCCAGAAAGTGCACAAGTCAAGCTTGTATGCATATTGTTCGGTGTTATTTCGTCAAAGCACTGGTTTGGCTTGACACCGAGAGGGATTACGAATGCAAGCTGTGGGTTGTAAGCGGACGTGTTCGCGAGGAAGGATGTGTATGAACTTACAGCCTCCAATACAATGCCAATGACCAAGCAAATACTGAGATAATGCCTTCTGGTTTTCTCTACGGGAAGAAAAGCCCATGAGAGCAACAGAAAGATGCAAATAACGAGTCCTACCGCGGATATTGATTCTGATATTCGGTACCATGTTTCGAAGCCTGCGTACGAATTAATGGATGAAAATGTAAAGAACAAGATGAGGACTACGAACTCTCTGGATAAACCCAGTCTGTAGCAGGACATGGTAAGCAGCATATGGGCTTGTCTGGTAATGCATCGATATTCGCACAAAGTCTACCGTCTACGTCTGTGGTATAATTTTCAGCAAGGTTCGTATACGCTCCATCAAGGCTCTCTTACGTCCTCCCGTTGAAAACTGTTTCACGTCCAGAAATGGTTCGATGCACCTGCCGCGGAGAATGGTCAGGTTCGTGGGGATGGGGTGATGGTGCAATTCGACCATATTTCGACCTGGCCAAAGGCAGTCTTCGTGTCAAGGTGTATTTTTGGCCGTCCACATGGATTTCTTCAAATAATGGTGGTCATCCGGCTGATTTCCGCCTCTCTGATGTCTCGTAGGCTCCTTGGTCCTCCTATTTCTTGTTTCTTATATATAATTCCTTATTCAGGACAGTGAAAAGATTTCCTCCAACGATGTTGATGACAGGTGATCGGAGAGTCAATTGAAAGCCTGGAGCTGGTGAGCGTGGCGTGGTCGGAATGAGAGAGTCTGTGAGGCGTATACGAGGTGTGCGAAAGCTACTATTCCGTCCAGGAGAAGTTGGGCGACAATTGCACCACGGGCACGTTAAAGATCGAGTGGACGAGACGAAATCTGAAATGGCTCAAACGTTTCCACACAGGCTGGGTTCAGATACTATTTACGAAGTAACAATGTACCCTGGGTGGGGTATAGATTGGCAATGTAGGACCTTCGACCATTTAATTGATTGCGGACGCATTGACTTCGCTCAAGGTATCAACAGCCATGCATGCCGCCGGGATGCCCTACGCAGTAGAAAGAGAACGACTCGGCAGTGGCTAGGGCAAAGAATTACCAGCAAGGCTGTTTCTGGGAGCTTGGTAATTGGAGGAAGAGCAGTCCGTAGCGTGCGGGCAAAACTGGCCTTGAAGAGCGCTTGTCCTGCGGTGCGGGCCATAGCAAACGGCAATGCGTGACCTGCATCTGTACTGTACCTGATGATATGGACTTTATTGTGTGGATGTTGATGAAGGATTTTGTGTGGTTGATGGCTGTGCCTGCGGAGCAAAAAGTAGTTCTGCACGATACACCACCTAAAAGGGGCTTCCCACATCAACCATATCGAATCTGTTCCCGTCGAGTCTATAGCCGCTTTAGCTCGCTATTTGCTTTCTTCGCCACTCTTTGATATGGTCTTGCATGACGGGAGAAACTATGTACTTTCTATCCCAGCTCATACCTTGGTCCAATAAGCACGTGAAGACAGCGACAAAATTTGATTCTGTCACGGACTGGAGGCTGATAGGCACAGCACTGGCAACCTTTCTTACATGCAGTTGTTATTACGCTATGATGGAGGAGGAGAGGGAGTGCCATCACCTGCCTTCATGTTATGTGTTTCTGCCTCGGTAGACAGGCAGCCATTGTGTGCACTTGACCTTCGTAACTTCGCATAGAGCATGAGATCCGCTGCAACAAACCAGAGCAAATCACCACGATCGTCAAATCTTAGGACTACTACCAATCAGGTCGCTGACCTACCCAGTACTGCTTACCTTACCGTCCCGATTTATGGCGAAGGAGCGGATGGAGGTAGGAAGCATAACGTAGTAAAAGTGCAGCGAAACACCACACAAGCAGCCTCTTCCCTTCCGCACACGCGAGCGACACGATGCGCACGGTATTCATCCCCGGATTTTCTCGGTTGTCTGGGATCATGATCGCCCTTGAACCCTGACTTCGAGGGTGCTGGCCACTTTCCCACTTTCTTTCACATGTTGGCTGCATCTGCCCGACGATCTGAACCATGCGGAACCTGCAGTAGCAGACTCTGGAGAAATCTACTACTGCACGCAATGAATCATCCGCAAAGCTTCTAGCGGCGTCCAGCGAAGGTCAGGTTGTGATGTAGCAATATTATTTGTACAAGATGTCGCACCATCTGATCAAGAATCAAACTTGTCGCCCTGAAATGCTTGCACCATTGAACATGGATCCCAGGGCTCTCCATGGTTGCGCAAGCCGCAATCTGTTCTCTCCTTAATCTACTGTGTACTGCGTAATATACTTTACAGAGTCGCGAGTCGTCTCAGATCAATCTATCGCTTTCCAATCGAGTTTCAACACGGTCCAAGGAATCCGAACAAACCGCAAGGGAACTTACCACTTCGCTGTGATTGGGTGCGATGTTGTGGTCGTGATCGAAGATCAAAGACATACTTTGTCAGTTCTCGTACTTCGAGGACAAGCTTCTATCATTATTGTTCTTGCATATCAACTATATACTATGCACCTAACCATGGTTATCTACCAACAGCAAGTCCTCACTGTGTTGGACTTCGGGTGCGAATAATGGTTCATGGAGGTAGTAAGTTTAGCCGTACTGTAAGTCAACCATGGAATTCACTCAAGCCAGAACAGCGTGCGTATTTACTCTTCAAATAATGTTCAGCTAGTACGGAGACCATTGTACTCTATCCTCCAAGGCGGCTAGTTCGTCATCAAGGCATTCCATATTTCACAGTCCTGCCACGGCCCGGCTTAGGAGTCTTGAAAACTAGACTCAGAGGAAGTCGACCATGAATAAAGCGCCGCCAGAAAACCGCCGCGGAATCCCCCAATTCGGGCCACGAACGCCAGATCGGGCTCGATAGACATTGTGGTAGTAATAGATTGAGGCTACAAGGTAATGACATCAGAAGTATCTGGCAGAGAGCAGAGAGAGGTTGTGAAATCGGTTACAATCCGGGTTCTGGCTGTCGGAGATCTTCCCACATCGGGCGATCAAATTGTGGTACGGATTATCAATCATCAATTTGTTGTGGATGGACCTTCAGATCAGGTCTTGTAGCGAACAAGATTACTAGTATACCACAGCACGTCGTTGTCTTCCAACCACCTTTATATTCCACATGTATGTACAGTGGCGAGTAGATTCTCCCACGTCCACATCTCTACAGTCGCCACTGTATGTACTTCTCTGCTTACGACTCCTGCTCGACGAAGAGTTGTTGGGAAAACGAATGATCTACCAAGATCAATTTACAAGATGCGTAAACCCACCCTCACTTCATCTAGGCGTCGCAATGATGTGGATATTATTGCTCCACTATTCGACTCTGGCAGCAAAATCGAGCATTACTTGCCTCATTATCTTGGGCTCCAACGAAAAAGGCGTTGTTGGGAGCGTTCACGAACCATGGCTATGGGATCGTTTCACCGTGGCATCGGGATACATGGACAGGCTTTGGTACCATCTCATAAGCCATCCTCGATCACGGCCCTGGAGTGTGCGATAAGGACTTACAGATATGCAAGACCGTCGGAACCAATCAGAAGTAAACCGTTGCACGTCGAAGGCAATCAAAGAAAGACCATGAACTACTTATTATCATGTACAAGGTTAGATGACAAAACACATCGGAATCCAGACTAGCCAGCCTTCATTATTCCATGCATACTGTACCTCTCGCTGGATTCATCCATACTTGCGGATGTGATCCACAACCTTACCTCTCTCACCAACATCCTCCCCCTAAAAAAAAGAAAACGCCACAATCTCCATCGCCAACATTCGCGCCTGCGGGCTGAGGCGGGCGGGATCACATAGGTAACGATAGACAGGCAGCCCACGATCACGTCCCACACGCGCGGGCGTCATCGCAATCGCGGAGTGGAAATGAAACGGTGGAGATGATGTGATTTCTTTTCTTCTACATACAGCCACACACATCGAGATCAAGCGCATCAACAATTGGCATACTGGAATACGTAGGAGAAAACATCACTTGCAATCGCAGAATCTCCGGGGGGGAAAAGCCCACCTTTTTTTTGTGCCAGGTTCCGAAAGGTTGATACCGAAGAGCAGAAGAAGGGAGGGAAGGTGGTGGGTTAGTCCCAAATACTAGGTATTGATACATCTACATCTACACACCGCGTCTCAAACACGACCAAACCGCACCGTACTACATCAACCACCTACACCCTCCGCGTCCCTTCTTTTCCTCTTCCCCTCCTCTCTTCTCCTCTGAAGCTTCCCAACTCATCCCTCTGTACATCCCATATTAATTACAAAAGAAATATCGTTCCTCTCCATCTGGCCGAGAAGGCCCAATTACTATCGCTAAAAGTGGTATCAAGTATAAAGCACAAGTCGCTCAACAGAGACCGAACCACAGAGAACCGTGTTCGAAACAGGAGGAGCAGATACTAAGCTCTACTCAGAACCAAGAAAGCAAGCAAACCCAGATCCCGACGTATAAATTTTTAGCCGTTCGCAACCCATTGAAAAAGCAGTCGTATCCCGTACGCCAGCCGCTCAATCGCTATACAAAGACATCAAGAACAAAAGTGACAAATGAGAACATTACATAAGAAAGGAGCAGTCATCGAAATGACTACGGTGCATACTTGCAGAGGACTAAGAAGCACTGGATTTCTTTCGGCCGAAGAAAGTGCGTGTCCGCGACTTGTCCCTCTTCTTGTTTGGGGTGGAGGAGTCTGTTGTTCCTCTCCCTTCGAATCGATCAGATCTTTCCGAAGAAGTGCGAGACTTGGAGTCTGGTGTATCGTCCTTGTACTTGTCTTTGTGGATCCTGCAAACACGTTAGTCCACTGTAAGAGGAAAGTCAAATCCGCGGAAACTCACCAGCTATTGCCCGCCATGCTCATACCTTTCGCCTCAGCAGCACGGTACAGCTTAGCAGCCTTCTTCATGTCTTTCTTGGTGCCGACGCCCTCAGCATAGCAGAAACCTGCCTCAGCAAGAGCATCAGCATCGCCCCAAGAACCCGCAACTTCAAAACATCTCAAAGCGAGCGCTTTGTCTTGAGACACGCCCCAGCCTTTCATGTAAGAAATGCCCAGCTCGTACGCTCCAAGCGCAAATTGAGCTCGATGCTTAGCCTTCTCAACGGTATCAAGGTGCTTGCCAGCTTTGGCGGCTTGCTCATCCTCAACGACACCGCTTTGAGCAGAATCAACAGCTTTTCGGAGCCACATGACTGCATCTGCTGGACTCGGTCGCATTCCCCACCCGTGGCGACAGGCGAGGGCGTAGAGAAGCATAGCATCAGACAGGCCAGCTTTGGCGGCCAGGCGGAAATGATAAGTGGATTCTTGAAGGGAGCCAGACTCGTGACACGCGATGCCTTTTTCAAGATGCATTTCTGGAGTGATCTCGCCTGATAATTCTTTGGAGTGAGCGAGACGGGCTTTGATGGTGCTGGTATCTGAAGTCGTCGTGGTGGGCGACACACCGTACTCGTGCTTGTGTTTGCGTGCACGCGGTGAAGACTGTGTCTCTTCAGAGGCACGTGGCGCTGTTTTGGGTATGGAAATATCGGCAGGCCTCTCTTTCCGGCGATTCTTGGAGGCTGCAATTGAAAGAGTAGGCGCTGCTTGGTCGCGCTGATCGTCGCTGGGTGGACCAACAGCGCCTTTGAGTTCGGGTCCGACAAAGTCCCAATTTATCAAAGCCGAATTCCGGTTGAAAAAATCCTCTGGCTGTAGGGACTCTCTCTTATGCTCCTTGCCGCGGGGCAAGGCGTATTTAGCATAGGTGTAAGAAGAAGGCGTGAGCGCATGATCCATCCCAGGTCCGTCGTATGTGAAGAACTCGTTGCTTGACATACTCATAGGCGTTTGAGGAAGGTCAGTAAGAGGTGTGAGTGGACTATCACCATAGTCCTGCCGGGAAGGAACATCCAATGAAGGCCGCGAGCTACTGCTAGATTCTTGTCGATTTGGACTATCCACCCAGCGCTTGGTATCGAAAGACGGATTTCTTGCCCTGCTAAGGGGACGTGAAAAATTGTGACTGGGCCGTGGAAGACCACCGGTGCTTCCGAAGGACCTTTCTGATGTCAAGGATGGCGATCGGACCATATTGCCCTGAAGTGGTGATGCCGGAGTCCTGGGCGCACCCCATGAATCAATGGAACCACCGAGCGACAAACTGTCAACATCTGCCGAATCCGATTCCGCCATGACTGATCGAATGCTTGGAGATCCTCCTAGTGCCAACAATGGCGATGGTGCTGCCAGGTTTTGTCGCGAAGGCCGTACTGCGAGTGCGAGGGAATGCAAGGCTCCGCTGTGCTGCGAGGAAGTGGTAGATTCGGACGGGTATTGAGGGTTGCTGTGGAGTGATGCATTGTCCAATGAATTTGGCGAGTCTGACCGAGGAAATGGAAAGTAGCTCTGTCCTGCCACGTGCTGAGGCTGCTCAATCGGTGATTCCTTGGACTCGTCCACACTGGCAAGCGCAACGTGAAAAGGGCCACCTCTTGACATTGCAAAAGCCGAGCCACTGCTATCGCTCCTTGAGTGTATCTCTGGATGGGTCGACATGGGTCGATGTTGTGGTTGAATCTCAGTTACGCTCACGGGCGTGGCCTCCTCTGGTGAAGATAGCTCATTTGGACTTGCTGAGTCGAACGATTCACTTCGAAGGAAGGGCTTCCGCGCAAATTCATTTTGTATCGTAAGGTGCGGTAGCCGACTGATCCTTTTTCCATGACTGTTTTCTTCATCAAATTTCCTCGCGAGCAGTCTGCTCTGGTATGCGAATGCGTCAAGGGGCGATAGAGCGGGTGGAATTGAGCCAGTGGTCGGAGGCGTCAGAATGTCATGCGAAGGGGTATAAAGACGTCGATCAAGAGGTTCTAGGTGGTTTGGATCGAGGTGATTTGGCATATCAATGTGGTGCGGTCGTTGAGACATGGTCGCTTTCGGGTGAAGAAGAATAGTAAGAGTGTCGAATGCAAAGATGGTACAGGTGTCGCGGGGTGGATTGACGGGGTGTAATAATTGACGTCTCCCAAGCGGACAAGAGGGCGACGCTGGGCGGTCCTTGGAGCAAGCTGCAGAGATGCGCGTATGTCTGCAAGGAAGGTGGTGGATTGTACACGGCAATGGTTATGTCCTTGGCTGCGGGGAGTCGTCTATTTTTGCTTGTCAAGTGTCGAGATGGGCGACTTCGGGGTGATGTGGTAGCGATGTACAGGCTGACATTCGTGGGTAGCTGTTCTGGACGAAGGCTGTGTAGTGGCGAGAGATGCGGGATAGACGTTGTGTGCAGGGAGGCGCAGGTGCAGGTGCAGGTACAACTGGGACCAAGGAGTCGCCGTTGTGGAAGCAATATATTCCCAACGGCCGGTTGCTTGAGAGTGAGCAGGATAAAGTTGAAGGCAGTTGGGGCAGTCTGATGGATTGGATAGGCTGCGTGTAGGCAGGTCGTAGGTGTTTGTACCGCGGCAGGTAGGTAGGTGGTGGGAATGAGCGAGTGAGGGACAGAGCAGAGAGCGTGGTGGTGGTCGTCGTCGGGGTCGTCGTCGGGGGTGTCTCGTGTGCTAACAATAGTACTTAGCATGAGTCTTGCCAAGAAGGGAATGGATCCTTTGGTGTCGGCATGGACGCTAGGTACGAAGAGCGAGTCGAGAAGAAGTAAGGGCACAAAGGGTGAAGAGAGAGAATAAATAACAAGTTCCTCTTCTTCATGTCCATTAGTTGTCGACGAATCGTCTTCATGCTCCCGATCTGTGCTCTGTGCCATCCTATCGACGGTCATTGGTCCGAGCCGTTGGAAGCCAAACGAGATTGCCAATTGCCCTCATCACCGCCTGCCACGAACAAGTGCAACGTCTCCACATGCATCTCCCGTCTCCGCTCCGAAACACCACGAACCGAAGGCACTTCTACGTACATGGACACCTCAACTCTCACCTCGCTATCGGCTCTACATGGCCTGCTTGAATCCATGCATGTGTGAAGTCATCTGCTAACGTCTTTGCTCTATATAATCGCTGCAGAATTCATCTCCCAGACTGGGGAACCTGTGGAGTCTTGGGCATGATCATCGCTGGGAGACTCTGCCTATTCATCAAGTAACAACAAAGACCAGACTAGTTAGACTGACCTAGCGCGGAGCTTGGATCCAGATGGAAAAGGTCATGACTTCCTCACTAACGGGCAACCATTCATGTTACCTCGTCGATGGTTTCGTGAAATTCTCCGTTCGATAAAATATTATTATTGTATAAACAAACTCGACTTTATCAACAATCCCGTACTAAGGTTAGGAGTACTCAGGTTAAGTCCAAGCAGCATTTCTGCCAAACTGCTGATATCGTAGTACATGATTTCCGTCCTGCATCTTTCGTCCAGCCATTCCAGTCTTCTCTTCCAACGACAAGGCAAGCAAAGGCGCATATAGTCCCACCAAGGCCAAACTATACTTTACCTTGAGTGATGCCAACCCATGAATTATACCTTCATCTACACTCAAAATGTTGATGTCCTCTCCACGTGTCTCGCGCGACAGCTGATCCCAATAGACCCTGACGTTAATAAGCCTCGTCGCAATTCTTCCCAACCGATGAAACAGCTCAGTCCAATCCTGTGCGCTCTCTTCATCATAAATTCTAACACTCAGCTCATCGATACGGTTACCGAAATCAGGATTCTCGTCCAATAACCTGGAAAGTCCTGTCGGTTCGGCAACATCAACTTTCCACACGAACCCACTCCATAATCTTGCTATTCCAGCATTCTTCTCACAATCTTCAGCGCTCGAGAAGAAGACGATTGGCCTCGGTTTCTCCCACCCTGGCGGAAGATAGAAAGATACCTTGTCTTCGCCCAACCTCAACTTCATATGAGAGGCAAACAAGTCCGTGAACAGGCCCCCGATCCTCACCTTCCCAAGAACCTTTTCATTGACATGCGTTGCCAGTGTTCCTAGAACCACCAGAGCCACCCTATTCTCGCACCAAGGATTAGCACCACACCTTGGGAATGAACCGCGTTCAGCCGGTGGGGCGAAGAAAATGTCAAGATACTGTAGATTCTTGCCACTCTGAATGAAGAGGCTGAGGAGTACCATCCAGTGTGCTGGATCTTGACCGTGTTGTATACGTAGGACTAGAGCGACTGTTCGTAAAAGAGCTGGAGGGTTGGTCGCCATGAAGTCGAAGCAGGGCTTTGGGTCGCCGGTATGGAGTTGGATTGGTAAATTAGCGGGTGCGGTGGAATAGCGGCTGTGGTAGTGATCTGGTGGCGTGGGTACGTTGAAGTTTATGCAGAGGGCTGTGAGGTATGTCAGTGATTGACTAGCAACTCGAGTCTGTCGCAACAACAGATTGACATGAAATCTGCTAATTCGACATCGATGCCGATCAATTTCTGGCAACCGCAAGAAAAGGTTTTATCGGAAAGTTATTGACAGTGATCTGTACCTAGACAAACTCACCCAAAAATTTCGGCTTTTCCTCTGGCACCCGAAGATCAGGTCCATCCCTCCTCCTAGACATAGTCTGGAATGGCCTTGGCGGAGGAAACGTAAATTGCGTTCTGGCAGGTGAGCGATAGACCTCGACATCTCGTTCTTCCGGTCCAACCTCAGTCAGATCAATAGCCTCAACAGGCCTCTCATTGAAAGTCACTTGTCCCAAGGAAAGCTGACTTGAGTTCGTCTTTCCATTGGATGACTGGTGGTTTCTGGGAGAGGGTTTGGTGACTCGGAAGTAACTGTTGATAGGTCGAGAGCCCGGTCTGGGACGCTGGGTAGAAGACATGGTGAGATTGGTGAGAGGTTGATGGTGATGAAGGAAACTGAAGAGAAGGGGGGGAAGTGATAGCTACTGGTAAGGTGACTACTGCGATCTCGGAGTGTGTGATATGGTAGGTGGGCAAGCTGGAAGTGAAGGCCGGGTTACGGGGACTTCAGTTTGAGTCTGCTGTCAGCGGAGTGACTGGAAGGCATCTTCACCTATCCCACAAAGATAAACCGTGTTCTCGACAAGCGGAGTGATTGGGTCATATCCTTACTTGTCCTGCTATGATGCGCCGAACTATCGAACAACTGCTCATTGACCAGAACAGAGACAAAGGAAAGATTTTGTACCATTTTCCCCTCAGATCTCCTCCAGGATTAGACTCGAATACGACCGATCCTCTCACTCCCGTCAAAAATTCAAATCCAAAGGGCATAGCCCTTAGCGCTCAGTACTCAAAGTGGAAATCCAGACCGCCGGCGCATACAAAATCAAGAATAGAAAAAGGATGAAAAGGTCCATTGCACTCACGCGAGTCCAAAGCTATGACTTCTCCCCCCAGCCGTGGAGCGTTTACGGGAGGTAGGTCGTGATCGTTCGGTTGAGCCATCGGTGGTCAGTATCCACCGAGTTTTGGCTGGTTGTAAGCTTAGTGGACGGTCGAATATTCGTGGGTAATGTTTTGAGAGGGTTTGTTGGTGTAGCGATAACTCTCAGGTGAGGTGCGCCACGGTAAATGGGTTGTGCCGGATCTTTCAGTCATGTTTTGGGAGCTGGTTATGAAGGAAAGAGAGAAGAAATTGGTGTTAGTATTTGGGTGGTCAAGAAGAAGGGAATCAATTTGGATGTCGAACAGATGATGTAAGTTTTTTTTTCCTGTCTCGAAGTTTTCAGGTTCGAGTATGCTCGTGATTTTGACGAGCTATGACGGAGCATTTACTTCTCCCATCCAGCAACCACCACAATCAACATCGCCAGAAAGCTGGGATCAAATCAGCCCAGGCCGCAATCTATAACTTCAAATCATACCTAAACAACACACACCACCCAGTCCACAAGAACTCATCCTCAACCCCAAATAAACCCCACCCAACCATCCGAACCAACCGTCATCGTATCCTCCAACACCTCTTCAACAACCCCCCTCTCATAAGCCCCCAAAATCCTAACAAACCTCTCCACCTCAACAGTCGCCAACGCCTCCAAGATCACGCTCTCAAAAGCAAGCGGATTCACATTCACACTCGCCCAATGCCTCCCCCAAGCAACCTCAACATGATCTATCCAACCCCCTTCCCTCCCAATCCTCAAGAATAGCTCCGTCCATTCCGTTACCGCTTGTTCGAGTTCAGTAGTATTGGCGGGGTAATCGATATAGAAGTATAGACCTTTGAAGTGAGTATACGGGTGAGGATAGCGATCTAGATATTCTTCGAACAGTGGAGGGTTGGAGACGCGGGGACGGTAGAGGGTTATATTTTGTATGCTGAGAAGTCTGTGTCGGGGTTGGTTCAGGTCGGACTCTTGGCGGAAGCGGATTAGAGGTGTGTCATCTGGTTTCGCACGTCAGTAATGCGAGAGGCGTGGGGAAGTGATGGTGGGTTCGACGTACAATCCTCGAGGGGTGGTTCCGCCTCTTCTAATTCTTCTCCCTCCGCGCTCTCTACCATTATGTCATCCTCGGGTTCATTCGCAAAGGCAGCGAGCTTCTCGGGACCGAGTTTGAGAATGACGACTTTGGTGCGAGGCGCAACATCTTTGAGCTTGCTGAAGTCGACTTTGAGCGTTAGGAAGAGGTGCTTTTCAAGCGAGAGAGGTCGAAGACCATTTGTGGCCTCCATCTTGACGTTGGTGAAGGATTGGAATATCAGAAATGCGAGGTGTGGAAGGTGATTAAATAAATAAGGGCAAGTGATAGGGGGCCCATTGTTGACTGAAGGTCATCGGACACATATGACTGTTGACGCTCAGCGTTGAGTAAGCGACGAGCTGTGTTGACATTTGACCGACAGTTCATTTTAGTGTTGTACTAAGGTTTATGATGTACAGAATGAACTCGTTAACTTGTGCTGGCTTGCCCTTGAGATCATCAAGTCCAGTGGTATCAGCACAACAGTATGATCGCAAGAGTCGAATCTCCACAAGCGTAGGCATGCACTGAGAACGTATCGTTGCTCACTCGAGTTTGGTGGCCTAGCTATGTGAGTTCCTCTACCCATCCCATGCGTCTCTGATAAGCCGCTCGAAATATCCAGCTACGTTTGATGGTGGTGGGATGCTGGAAAAGGAGAGTCCTGGGAGAGCTCAGTCCTCTTACATTCGATCTATCAATAGATGGCTCTCGGCCTAGAGCATGAACTCACCTTCGAGACCATAACAAGCCAAGAGATATGGCCGACAACGGCTCCAGGGAACTGCGTCCAAATCGAGCCTCAGTTGCTGGTTTGCATGAACAACCATCCCCTTCACTGTCCACAACAGCTCTTTTGCGCAGTTAACGCCCATAAACGTATCAAAAGCCTCAAGCACCTCAGCTCCTGTACATCGCCAAAAATTCCTTAATTGCTTTCTCGAGGCAATAGATATTCAAGGTTATCGATGTTTCCGACTCAAGAGGTCCACAACAGGGCCTGTCCATCCGGGCTTGACCAACACTATAAATGTAAAGTAAGCCCTGTCCATCAATCAGCCGGGCAATGCGTAGCAACAGCAATTGAGTGAAACATTCGAATTTTTATTTCTTACGTGAATCAGAGACCTTCTTTACGATCACATCCGTAGACGAAAACACCAATGAAAAAAAAATAAAACTACTCTTTGATTGAGCGTGTCATCCTTAGTGCAGGGGCCTGTGATTAAAATTAACATTGCTGCTTGGAGACACAGCTGGAATTGTCAACTCACCATGCTAGTTCTTTTCGTTGTTAGTGAGTGAATCAGAAGATAGAGGAGTGGATGAGCTCACTTCTCTGTATCGTTTCAAACTGACCTTGTAATTGTTAGCAAAAAAATCGAAGCGTTGTAAATTTGGGTTTGCTCCCCAAATGTTCCGAAGAACTGGAGAAAGAAAAGGATATCGATGAGAGGATATCGATAATTTTCTGGCATTCCAGTTCAACAACAATGCCAGAAATTCAGCAAAACGGATCTTGAAATAAAGGCTAAGAGCTGTTTTGGTGTAGCTACCCATAGTCCTCCATCTGATATGAAAGGTTCATTCATCGTCCTAACCTTTAGACAAATAAGTCATCCTCCTTCTCCGCCTTCTCATCATTGTCATCATCGTATATCCCGGCCAATCTCTCAGCGGCGACATACATATCCAAAGCCTGACACCTGTCGTTAACCTTCCAGTCCCTCGGCCATAGAATCCCCAGCTGTAGCTTGAGTCAACAATATAACCTTACCAGGACGACGAACACCTACATTACTGTCTTGGATCCCATCCAAGCGTGGACAGTAGCGGTCCCCCCACACCTTCTGCCAACTGTGCCCGAGGCGGTTCATTATCTGATCAGGCCAAGTGCCTGTCATTACCACCAGGCCATTGACAGCGAGACGTCCCAAAGCGATGCCCAAACTTCCTGTACTACTCGTTCTAGGATAGTCCCAACATACATGAAGGCTGTCGAGAGTATTCCCATTTGACCACTGTGCAATCCGAAAAGATTCCAACACTTTGAGCCATTTATCGAGGACATCTTGGAAGATGTTGTTGTCAATGTCCACGTTAAGATTGTTGCATGAAATCCTCAAGTCCAGGCGCTTGATCCGTTGGACGGCGACGGTTTCAGAATTGTAGGCGAGGAAGTCATCGAAATGGGTTGGTTCGCCATCAACAAAAACGTAAAACTCTGCGTCGGGATGGCGGGCACACTGAGACTCATTATGACTAGCGGACGTGATGGCGTCGAAGCGAAGGGTCTGCAACATCGGGCTATTTGTTTGATGCTGAGCCTGATGGTATGGGTGGCTGTGTGAAGGCAAGGTACACTGCCGCATCAGAGCTTGCGTATGCTTGGAGCTGGCGATTTGTGCCGCAGCGGATGCGTCGTAAGGCAGTTGATTGGCCATAGTAAATATCGGCAAGGGATGTCGGGCTGAAGAAGTCGAAGGATTTTCCAAACTAAACGGGCTTTCGTAAAAATTGTGTGACGGTTCCAATGTTGGTAATGTTGTTGCTTGTTACAAAGGTTGGAAGGGCGAAAGTTGGGCATAGCCCAGTGGAAGAGCTGCAATGAGGCACTGATCGTGGCTTCCCATCAACTCAGTCCCTCCCATTCCCACCAAAGGAAAGGGACACACAGGCAGTTACTACCTGTATGTCAATTCATGTCCGCTTTGGGCCATATGATCTAGATAAATCTCTCAAGTGATGATCGAGATTGCAAATTTTCTGTCAGACCTCATTAATGAAACTTCCGAAGTTTCATCGATCTCGATCTTGCACTAGAAGGCCGCTTTCAGTGTCTAGTTGATGTTATCTGGCATTTGGGAGTCCTGGAAGCGCAATGACGGGACTAATCTGGGAATCTCCTGTATCCAGAGATGGCAGGAATCAGAACTATTACCTGATTTGCTGAGACCAAACGAGCACAGCATTTTCCGACTGCTCAGATGTAATCCATGTGCTTAATGGCCCAAGCAGCGTGGTTCTTACAATCCAGCGGAATTCTCAAAGTCCTAGGGCTTACGATAAGGTAGTGATCTGGCGTTGGAGGGGAAGTGAATCGATGGCCCGACGTGCCGCTTTTCTGTGAGTCTGATGGCCATCAATGATCGTGTTTATTCCACAAGAATGGGACATTGAGATGCGAAATCTTTTCCACGATTGAAAGGACGTGATTCGTAGGAGAGGATTCTGTGGTATCATTGAAGAGTTTAATGTGAAGCCTGTGATAGATCAAGCTCATGTGGAGAAAAAGGACATGTTCGGGTGACGAGAAGGTGAGGTGCCCAGTCTTTCGCGAAGCCGTGTGAGTATACAATCGATGTCATGATGGGTGCAGAGTGAGGAGGTGAAGTGTTGGCACGATGGAGATCAGGAGTTGCAGTCCCCAAGCTTAATAATAAGGTAGAGTGGAGTCGCAATGGAAACTCAATTGCGGGGGAAGACAGCTGGGAGCTATATTAGGTAGCCTTGGACATCCGACGGCAGAGCCCAGGTAGAGAGGAAGAGAGGCCTTGAAAAGTCATGGCTATACCTCCCCACTCACCAACAACACTATATTCCTCGAGACATCGTTGACTCTGTCTTCCTTACCTAGGTATCCACTGGAGACGCTCGAGTTTGCGAGTGTCAGACCTACGATCCCTGCCAGAGCGTCCCGTCATTCCCCCAGATCCACGCTAAATCCGACAAGGCGGAGAGCTAGGTACGAGTACAAACACAGGAGATCAACTCTGAACAACTACAACAACTTCAATTGCGACGACGCCATGCTCACAAGATCCGTGCCTCGCTTGCGGGCTTTGGCAGCTGCCCAGACTCGTTCCTTTTCCTTGTCACCCTCACTCCGTCGTAGTCCAGCTCTGGGCGACATTAAGCCTGACAATGCCGAAGCATTCGACACAAAGCAGCGTGCTTTTCGACAAAGGCTAGCTGAGGAGGCCGAAGCGAAGAAACGCAAAGAGGCAGAAGAGAGTACGTTTCTTTTCCAACTTCCTGGACTCGGATTGCTAACTGTGCAACAACAGAAGCTGCTCGTATTGCTGCGCAGGAAGGCGGAAAGAAGAAGGGCGCTTTGAGCACTCTCATCTACGGCACTCCAGAGGGGCGCGAGCTCGACAGAGACATTGAACGCAGCTTCTCGCAGGTCCTAGCGAGAGGCAAGTATGTCCACTCGATTGTATTTCACGAAGTCAAGCCGGACAAGGTGGACGAGTATGTCGATTTGGTTGGCAAATGGTACCCGAAAATGGCATCCATGCCTGACAATAAGGTCAATCTAGTAGGGAGCTGGAGAACCGAAGTAGGCGATTGCGATACATTCGGTAAGCAATGTCCCGGGCACTCCTGACATTTAGAGCAAGATACTAAGCTCCGTCTACAGTCCACATTTGGGAATATCAGCGCTACCAAGGCTACCATTCGTCGCTACACTCCATCCAGCACCACCCTGAATTTGCCGATTTCGACAAGAAGCTCAAATCGCTTATCACTGCCAAGCGCACTTCCCTCATGCAGGAGTTCTCGTTTTGGCCAACCACATCTCCACGCTCGCTCGGCGGGGTCTTTGAACTGCGATCCTACACTCTACACCCAGGCAATCTGTTGGAGTGGGAGACGCACTGGCGTCGCGGGCTCGCGGCACGTCGCGAGGTCATGGAGGGCGTTGGAGCATGGTTCGTGCAGATCGGCGAGTTGAACACCGTCCATCACTTGTGGCAGTTTGCCGACTTGGAGGAACGCAAAGTTCGCCGAGAGCAAAGCTGGAGCATCGAAGGATGGGGAGATACGGTACACAAGACGGTTCCGTTGATCCAATCGATGAAGAGCAGGGTGCTCGTCCCCATGCCATGGAGTCCAGTTGGTTGAGTGTGTGTTCATATTTCGAGTGAGCGTTGGGGCGTTGCGTTGTGTATCATGATCGAGGACTGTTGGGTTGAAATGAAGAGAGGACGAATCCTCTTAGCGGAGGGATTTCTCACATGTGAGAATTGGAAAACTGTGGAAAACTTTCATAGCAATTGAGATGGGGAGACCTGCCAGGAACTACAGAATTTTGAGGCAATATGCATTGAAGTTGATGAATGGACGCCTGTATTATCCGATGCCTGTCCCTGTCCAAGTTCGAGTCTGTTCCGTTTGTTTTGAACAGATGACGTGGGTAGGTTGCAAGCTCGACCACAACTTATTTTCCCTGCCTCGCGACACAAACCACCTGCACTTGACTGCGGTATTCCTCGTGAGTCCCACGATTCTTCTCCCACTTCTCCTCCTAATCCCTATCGTCACTCAGCTTTGTCACAGAAACCAACCAGTACAAGATGTACATCCGACAGGACAAGCTCCCCAAGCTCAAGGAATACAAGTACTCGGGCGTGGACCACAGCTTGGTGAGCCGATATGTTATGAAGCCCTTCTACACGAATGTGGTAATCAAATGCTTTCCCATGAGTATGGCGTATGTACTCCTCCACATCCAGTCTGAAAGTGTGACGACTAATTGCTCGTGTGCTTTCTAGACCTAACGCTGTATGTTTATATACCTGTTTCGAGCACCAGTGTAGTGATGTAAATTGAGCTGGAAATCACAAAACCGACAGCTGGGAGCTATTTAGCACTATAGACGGTCATGGCTAATCGACGTTGCGAACAGATCACCCTGTCGGGATTCGGATTCGTTATCCTCAACATTCTGACGCTACTCTGGTACTCGCCTGGGTTGGATCAGGACTGCCCACCTTGGGTTTATGCTAGTTGGTCTATTGGACTGTTCTTATACCAGACTTTCGATGCCGTGGACGGCTCACAGGCGTTCGTTGGACTCTGTCAATATTGTTTTGAAGGAAGTGCTAATCTGGAGCAGGAGGAGAACACACCAGAGTGGACCCTTGGGCGAGCTGTTCGATCATGGTATGCAGGAAAAGCTCGCGAATAACTGGCATCCAATACTGACACCGTCCAGGCGTTGACGCGGTCAATACGACACTCGAGGTTCTGCTATTCTCCGCTTGCATGAACTTGGGACAATCATGGCAGACTGTGGTAATTCAATTCGCCTGTGAGTGGTCCTACGATCCTGAGCCCCTCTAGTAGCTACTCTAACATCATCCACAGCACTCTTAACCTTCTATATCCAAACGTGGGAAGAATACCATACTCATACCCTCACCCTCGGCCTTGTCTCAGGACCAGTCGAAGGCATCCTCACCCTCGTAGCCATCTACGCATTCACCGCGATCAAAGGAGGAGGAAGCTTTTGGCACCAATCCATGCTCTCCTGCATCGGCATTTCAAACAGCGCCCTCATCCCTGACTACGTCTACAACATGCAATGGATAGATTGGTACATTGTGTATGGCGGCATCATGATCGTCTTCAACACCGTCTCAAGTGCCCAACTCGTTATGAAGGCACGCCGTGCCCGCGGTCAACGTGCTCGCATCGCGCTCCTCGGTCTGCTGCCTTTCTTCGCAACATGGACGCTCATCACCGCCTACCTCTACCTTCAACCTGAGATTCGCCAAAACCATCTCGTCCCCTTTGTCTTCTTCGCCGGAATCATAAACGCATACTCTGTTGGTCAAATGATTGTGGCACACCTGACAAAGTCACGCTTCCCATTCGGCAATGTGCTTCTCGCACCTCTCCTCTATGGCGTTGTCGATTCGCTCGGCCCTGTGCTGCAGAGAAATTTCGGCACTGCTCTTGGGTGGCCAAGCGCTTTAGGAGGTGATGTCTACCAGGTCGCATTTGTGTTCTGCTGCTTGGGGTTGGCCATTGGTGTCTATGGAAGCTTTGTCGTCGATGTGATCTTCGCCATCTGTGATTACCTAGACATATGGTGTCTCACCATCAAGCACCCATGGGTGGAACCAGAAGAGGAGGTGAAGAAGGTTAAGTGAACTCGTGGTTGTAGGATAGACGATTGCAAGGCAAGAATTGTCTATATTTCTACCTGTGAGTATGCGAGGGATTCTATCTCCTATTTCAGGCTTTGGACTTGTGTTGATGGAAATCCGGTTGGCCTGGAGCGTAATGCAAGAATGATGTAGTTGCAGTGTTCTTTATGATACCATTTTATTACCTTTGTAGCTATTAGTGGATCTATCATTAGTCTTCGAAAAGGGGGTTACCTAGCTACCTACCATCTACATTTCGCCCACGAAGCCGATGTGGTATAGCAAAAGCAAGATCGTTTTTACGAAGAGGTCTTAGGCCTTCTACTCGTCGAGGACGATCATGTTCGAGTCATCGAATTATACCTCCTGCACCATCCATCTAATCGGCTCCCCTACCCATTCGAATACGAGTTATTCTCGTTTTGGTCTGATCATACTGGTAATCTACCCGAGGACAACGTCTATACAGTTTGAGAAGGAGCCTTTGAGAAAGTGGGTTAGGATGTAACAGTGAGGAAACGTGGAATGGAGGTTAGATTCGCAAAGAAAGGTATAAGTTCTACAGTATAGTGTTTGATCACTTACTAAATATGCTATCACTGCCTGAGGTCGTCAATAAAACGACGCAAGTGTTGGACGAATTCCTAATCTTCCTTCTCCGGAAACGCATCCGTAGTATCTTTACTCCTCTTCATCGCCTTCGTATCCGCATCCTCCTTTGGAAATCTCTTCCTCACAGCCTTGATCATCTTATGAAACCAGAAGAAATTCAACACACTCAACGCAGTATTCGCTCCTACATATGTAATCGCCAACCAAGTCGGCAAAGTCCTGCATCCCACGGGCGTCTCCAAACCAGCAGTTTGTCCGATATACTTGGCGCAAGCAGCAGTATATGGTTCGACCGTATGCCATGCTTTCCATACATCGCCGTATATGAGGTAGGATTGGTATGAGCCCCAGACGAGCCGTGAACCCGCGAAACTGGCAAGGAGAGCAATGCCATTGTAGAGTTGGGCATTCGTACCCGTCATGCCGAATTTATCGAGAAACCAGTGGATATTCAAAAAGGGCGTCGACAGTTCATAAAGGATGAAGTTGAGGCCGTAATAATTGGCAAAAGGTCTCTGTTGCTTGCGCGTCAGCAATAATCCACACCTTCTTACCACAATCTATACAGCAGGTAGAGAGTCCACTCACGAATCCAATACAGGTAACCCCCAAAGCACAAACACCATGCACCAAACTGCTGAACCCCAGAACATCGAAATGCACCACACTGATAAAGACATCCCATAAAAAATACCCCGCTGCGAAACCCTGCACCATGCCCCCAGCACCATTGTACCCCCAAAGCCTTTCCCTCCAATCCCCATTCTGCAACGCCCTCTGCGGATCCGTAAAGATGACCCAGAGCGCAACCGTGTTGATGAAGAGCGATTGGTACATGCTGACCACATGCGCGTCCCAACTCAGGCGATCACGGCGATTTAGGGATTTGTATTTCTCGGGGACGAGGTATCGAGAGAGCATGGGGGATGCGATGCGGAATATGCCATCATAGAGGGCGTAGGCAAAGAAGACTTCATGGATGTGAAGGGGGAGGGTTGTGAGGCCTAGGTAGTTGGAGAGAGGGCGAATGGCGGTGGAGAGGAAGGCCGGTCCTGGTGGTTGTTAGTATTCATATCTCATATCTCTCTTTCTTACCTATGGAGTGATATCTTACCTGCCGGGAAGGGGTCCAACATCACGACAGGATCAGGAAGGGATGTGGGCTGGGCGCAAGAGTTAGCATGTTGGTTGGCGATGTATGACGGCTGTTTTGCGGTGCTAAATATGACTGCGGGGCTCACACGACTTACCAGGTTTAGAGGGTCCATGGTAAACACAAGATAGGCAGTCTTGTTCAACTATGAACGCTCATGATCTGGAGAGGATGGGGTTTCGTTCATACGATCTGATTATGAGGTGAGGTTCCTTGTGTTTACTTTGTTCCACGAAAGTATTAGTCATTACTTCCACGGATGCACAAATGGAGATGTAGATCATATGGGGTCGTATACAATACATATCGTACTAGTAGAACAATAACTTTGTTTCGCTTTCCACCATTTATTCAAACAAAGACTATATCATTATACATAACTAGGACCATAGGGAATCTATGCGCCACTTTTGATCTCCGCAACCTCAACACCTTTCTCTGGTAGAACATGGCCGTCAGAGGAGCTGGCATCGTCCTTGCCCTCGATCGTGTTGCCTTCTCGACCAATCATAAGGTGGTCGACGTTCACTCTTGGTCCTGTGAACCATTTACGCGCAGAGATGAACCACCATCCCATAACCAAGAAAATCGGCCCACCATACACGACACAGGTCCAATTCATAAGCTCGAGTCTATCAATATGGTTAGCATTGAGACTTTACAGGAACAAAAGCCAGGAACCTACGTTAGATCTGCACCCTTAACAGCTGGGAAGTTCAAAATCGGGATCATCAACGCAACAAAGCAGATTGCGATCATTCCACAGGGCAAGCTGTATTTGCCCAAATTCCATGGACCTGGACGGAAGCGGTTGCCAACGAAGAAGACGCGAATGACGATGGGTGTGGTAAAGGCAACCTGAGCTGCAATGGCACCGACCGAGAAAAGAGCACCAATAGAGACTGAGCCTCCAAAAATAAGCAACAGCATAAGAATACCAATCGTGGTGTTCGCCCAAACAGCGTTCACAGGCGTTCTCGTCGTCGCGTTTACGTGAGCCCAGTATTTCGACAACGGGAAGCATCCATCACGAGCGTATGCAAACGTGACTCGAGATGCTGCAATCATGCAGCCTTGTCCCATGAAGAAGCCGGCGATGATCGTCATAGCGAGAATAGCCATAGCAACCTTTTGTGGTAGGACTTGAACAAGGTATGCCGCAAATGGTTGGCCCAAATCAGATTCGAGGACTGCTGAGATGTCGATGACGGTGTAGGCAACCACGAGCTGCAACAACCACCCAAATATACCGCCAAACGTAGAGGTCATGACAATGGCTCGTGGCGCCGCAACATTGGCGTTGCTGCATTCTTCAGCAAGATGGAATGGCGCATCGTAACCGCTCATAGTCCAAAGCACGGCGATGAAAGACATTAGGACGGCAATGCCATCAGGCCAGTCTGTTGCGTTTGTAATAGTTCCCCAAACTTCCTTTGACGAGGTGAACTTTGGTAGCCCTTGATCCTGACGGTTAGTTGCTGCTGGAATCATGATGATCACAACACCTAATGCAATCATGTTGAATGTTGATCCAAAGGAGTTTGTCTTTGCGAGCCATCTGGTTGGCAACGAAGACATGAAAGCATGGATGATCATCAGGAAGCTGGCGAGGAGAAATGTTTGATAGTCGCTGGGAATGTAGGTTGGGTGGTAGATTGAAGCTGCGGCAAGTATCATTGCTGCAGTGCCATAGTTGACTGAGGGAGCTCCAGTAATCTGGACAAGCCAATTGCTCCAACCTGTCATGAATCAGATTTCCATACACATACTCGGCACATTTCGTTATACCTGTGATCCAAGAAGCGAGAGGCCCCCATCCCGGAGGCGCGAGGACAGCAGCTGCATAGTAGAGGCCCCCTGACGTTGGCATCGAAGAGCACAATTCGGCCATTGACAGGGCAACACACTGCACGCCTACCATCGCTACCAACCAACCCCAAGTCATTCCTATTACCGTGTCAGTCCGTCCTTCGTTGAGGTTCAGTTTTGGACCATACCTCCTGTGCCCGCATACCCCATTCCATAATACAAAGTGGTCGCGAATGACGGCAGTAATCCCAGGACAGCGAAACTGACGCAGAAAGTGGTGAACAGGCTGAACTCGCGCTTGAACTCGGGCTTGTAACCCAGAGCGGCAAGGACTTCTTCATCGGCATTGTACTCGTGATTGGGATCGTATGGAACATCTCCGTCCTTCAACACCGACGTCACAGGTTCATCGCGAACGCTCTTCCTCCTCTGGCCTGATGCCGATACCACGCTGAGATTCCGATCGGCCATGGTGTCTGTATTGGCTGGCGGTAGTCCGCGAGCGTGATCAACTGCTCATGGAATGGAGTTGAATGCTCGAGGTACAGCTACAGAACCTTGAGGGAAGAAGCGAGCAGAGGTTGAATGAAATTCAAGATAGGAAATAACCCTGTCCCATAATGGGCGAGGCCGCATGTTATACGGAGTAGGATTGACTAGCGATAAGACGGGGACGCCCGAAACGCAGCTGCACATGGATTCGATTTCGGCAGACAGATGCTGGGTGGATGGGACTGGGACGAGATGGAAAAGGGCAAGTCCATGCCTTTGGTGGTTCCAAGCTGAGCCAGTGAAGATGCAGAAGAGCATGAGCTTCCCCGCTATTCCTCGACGCGGCTTGGGTAGGCCTCGTCAACGCTCCAACCCTTATCGTTGTACTGGTATCGCGCATCAGCAACGGGCGGAACCACCAGCAGATATGTAGCAAGATGTCAGGATACGATGACTACGGCTGCTAGTACATGGACTGTCCGTGTGGCAAACCCCTGCTATCCACGAGCTTTGCCTCCTTCGATCCGCACTGTCAGTGAGCGCTCAAAGACACGCTACTAGTACCTATGATACCCACGCGCAAACCTCGAAAAAGAAGTGGAAAAGTGCAGATAAGAGACAGCCGACCAATCAGACCAAAGCGGATGGTCCCTGACGCGCATCAGTCCGCCGCCCGCCCGCGCAAGCAAGACCTACCATGCACACCATCAAGTAGAAAGTTGGAAAGTCGGAACAACTCCCTCTGCTAGAACTTCCTAGATGGGAATGATGGATACCGAGAGCGTGGACCTTGGCAAGGCTGCCGGCGACATTTCATATATTTTATGTGGACTTGCAGAAGATTGTTATCGATGCTTTTGAGTAAATTCTCCTCCTCTGTAATTTATTATCCGCATTGAGTAGCGTACGACGTCTGGCGTGGAGACACCCGCCCTTATCTGGTGATGCCTGTTAACTGCGAGCCTCAACGGGCCATCCTGCTCCGATGGCATGTTAGGATATCATCCGGGGACAGAAACGTTGATGGATTGTCAGGGCGTGAAATGGTTGACTTCACGGGTGATGACCTTTGTAAACGCGCCGAGATGGCCGTGAATGATATTGCGCGCGCGAGAAACCCATCATCATCCTAATCAGGGGCATTATTTAAAGCCCAGATAATAGTCAGTAATTTCTTGGAGGAGCCGGATTATCAAAAACAAGGTGATGGATTCTGACAGTCGTGATAACCCATGAATTGAACGACCCAAACGCCACAGCAGGGAATCGGCCACCTCTGTATTTGCTTGTTGTCTTCAATGCTGGATACTACTACACACTACAACCCGACATACGGAAAAGTTCTCTCAACATAATTCGCCCAAGAAGAATATCTGGCATGCAACCGCTTCAACAATAACAGTCCACGCATCCGTCGCAGAGAGATCCAAATCACCAAACAAGTAGAAGAAGAAGGAGAGCTCCAAAAAGATGAAGAGAAGAATACCAAATGAGAAGAGGCCACCCAAACCCATTTTTCTGGTCTTGCCCGTTTTTGAAAGACCGCCAAATACAATAAACCAGAGGACGCCAAAGAGGGTATGAACAAGAAAACGCCAGTCAGCTACAATGGGGGTATGTGCGAGCCTTTTTGCTCAGCTCCTTGCTCCGACATGCATACAAGGAAGAGCGCTTTCGAGAAGACACTCCAGAACAGTTCAAACATAGGGAAAAGGATTTGTGAAGCATATGTGCTCCTTCATTTTCCAACTGGCGTGCCGGCACAGCTTGCGCACTCTCTCAAAGAGGTGAAAGATTCAGCTTCGGTTGAAACTTGATCCCGTGTGAGCTGCACTATCCAATGCCCACGCCTCTTGTCTCATCGACGCGATGTCCGGCAACGTCAACGGATCCTGGACGTGTTTATCAGGCTCCAGCATGCTCTGCAATGTTCAGAGTTCCAGTGGAAGCCGAGAAGCAAATAGGTGCTGCGAATGATGTCTACGCTTGCAGACCTAAGTGAGACTATCCTGCACCAGTGATACCTAGAGCCCCGGGCTTTTGAATGCCGGAGGATCGGAACTGGCTATTTCGATTTGGCGACCCGGTATCGTGATACTGACCCTGTGCAAACTGCTGTGGGGGCGTGGCGCCGTATCCTGGTTGACCTTGACCGCCAGGACCAACATGCCGGACTGAGGCCTCGTTTTGCCAGGCCATTGGGTCTTGGGCAATGTGCTGAACCTGTGTGGAACGACCTTGCCGTGAGCCTCCACCTCGACCTGGAGGAGTGGTGATGGTCGTTGTTTGTGGAACGCGACCAATTTCTCCCCATCTTTTCAGGATATCTTTGGTAGTGAGCTCAGCGTTACCTTCAAAGAGCGAAGAGTCGTGAAGAATGGAGAGGATATCCTCGGGTACCTTGGTACAGGTTAGATTGATTCTGGGAGAGCTGTATCGTCAACTTACTTCGCACATGCTGTCATTGCACTCGATCATCGAGTGTACAGCCTCTATTGCCAGGAAACTTGAATCCATATCAGGGCTCTTCTGGCTGGAATAGAGTAGATTGGGCGCGATCACGGTCGCCAAATTGTGGATGTCCATCTTACTTCCCGTCTCTTCGTCGACAGTGTGGAAAGATGAGACCCAGTTGAGGAAATTGAACAGGATCTCCATTGTGTCCCGGTGAACTTTAGGTAGCAAACAGCAGGTCAAATGGAGTACGCGTCTCCGCTTCTCCTCGTCGGGAATTTCTAAAGCGATGTTATTGGTGAAGCACGGGTCAAGGTCATTGCCAAACTTACTCGCTGCTGTTATCCATAATCGGTGAAGCTTATGTGTCATTATCGGATCGGGAAGTTCTCGTAGGAACTTCTTTAGCAGTGCAGCGACCTGCACAGGAGTCTCCTTTGAGAAATCGACTCCCTCGCACCCTTGCATATCAATCTGCTCAGCGAGTTCTCGAAGTCGTCTGATGTTCCCGTTCTTGCGAAAAACACCCTCCACGGACATGTCCATGTTCCTCATTGCTGTCACGGTGAGATCCACCAGCGCTGGAATTCGCAGAGCTCCAGGGCCAACACCATCGGTGGATTCCGCTCCATCACGGTCCACGACTTGCTCCAGTGTTTTCCCAAAAATTCCCTTCTTTTTGGCAGCTTTCTGGTCTGCCTTGAAAGCCTTCCCAAAGCGATCCCAGAATGTAGGACGCTTAGTCTCAATGAGATCCAGCAGCTCTTGCTGATTGAAATGACCTTCCAGAAGTGGCTCCATCGATAACACCGCGATATGTCGGACAATAAAATACTCCAAAGCTGAGAGCTCAGAAAAGTATCTTCTAGACCGCACTTGATTCTCAGATACATGATCAAGCTCTCTACCACCAGAAATTTCCCGTCGATGGCCATTCAGCAGTTTAGGCTTTGGCTCGTGACCAACCAAGTTGCCTCGAGCGTATTTTGAAGCGTTGGGCCGTTGCTCCCGAGCTTGCTCTGCCGCGACTAATCGCGGAATATCATCTAGGGCTATAGACTGAGTCCCGAAGGTGAGCTGATTCTCTCCGGTGCCATCACGGTCATGGATGATTTGGAGACTTTGTCGATTCTTTCCAGGTGCGCCATCAGCATCGCCAGCAGAACCTGGTCTGGCAAAATCTCCACCTGGACCTTCAATAATACGCGATGATCGTGCTTTCTTTTGCGTCGAGGACAGATGTCTGTCCATCCTGGTTGATCGTAATCGCCGTATATCACCCAGAGTTTGTTCATATGATGTAGACCCGCGCCGGTCTGGGGGAGCGGTTGTGCCTGCATATGATTTTGAACGGGTATCTGAGCGAAGTAGGGGTGGTGTCATCGATTTTGTCAAACTACCCGGACCAACTCGGTGGCCCTGACTGGAATCATACGCTGCAAGGTTAGGATCATCTGTAAGGAAGATTAATAAATACTCATTGGGAACAAAGGCGACAAAGTTACCTGATGTGTGGGGAAGCGCACCTTGACTGCGCAGAGTAGCCAGGAGACGAGCGTGCGCAACCAACAGAAGATGCACGTATTGTTGCAAACGCGTGATAGGTATGAAGCCTCCTTCGCCATCTGCATACTGCATCCTGTGATCCGAGCAGAAGACTTGCTGGACCGACGGGCTCCAAAAGGCGTCTGTGATGTTTTCACTCATATCTCGATTGCAAGTCTTGCATTTCAAACAATGGAGATGAAAACAACGATCAGCTTTCTTCACACATCGATCCTCAACTGGCTTGCTGCAGACTGGACAGTGGTCCGACTCTCCACGGACGTAAGGTTCGGACTCAGCAATTGGATCCGCGCTTTCGCTCTGCTCCAGCTTTTCTTCCAGAGAGTTGATCTGGTTTAGGAATCGACTCAGGCCTTCAGAACTCCCTGTCTCACGCTCTAGTTTGAGTGCTCCTTGCAGACAAATTCTGATAAGAAGCTTCAGGTAATGCGCCAGACCTGTAACCAAAGATAGAAGCTCTTGAGTGACTCCCAGCCTTCGCATCCCGCCATCATGGGACTCTGAAAGCAGCGAAAAGAACGATACGACTTTCTTGCACAACAGCTTGGCTTCTCGATTATACGATAGGCCTATACCTGGATTTAGCCGAAGAGATCGATTTTGGTCCTCGATAGAGAGAGGGACCATACCTTTTCCTGTTTGTGCTATGAGCTTCCTGTCCAGATCATCAGTGCATGCGAAGAAAACGTCGATGTGAACAATGAATCTTTTGGCGGCCATTATCCCATCAAAATACACGCCGTTGCTGACGTGTAAAAGCATATCGGAAATGCAGGTGGCTGATCGTTCTTCGAAAGTAGAGAGTGTCCGCCATATCCACAAAACTTTCTCTTCAACTCGCTCTTCCTCTTCTCGCACCTCTTCTCGCACCTGTTCAGATGCTGCATTTTCTGACATGGCCTGATCCAAAGCGGGTAGTGCCTTGTCTTTTTCATGCAACCGTACGTTCCAGTATTTGTGAATCATGTAGCACTCGGGATGCCAATGTTGGTTTTGTCCATTCCTGAATATCTCCACGAATTGCTTCAAAATCGAGTTTTGGCAGCCAGTGCAGCGCTGGGCAAATTTGGTTGAATAGTGATAGTGACAGTATACGTTGCCTTCGTGTTCGTAGTAACTGTCCTGTGCTCCAAACACGGTTGGGCATAGTGTGCAAGTAAAATGCTCAATGTGATATTTTCGATCCAAAGCAGTAATGTAAGAACCACGGAGAGCACCTTCGCACTGGTAGCAAATTAGATCTAGTCGCTTGAAATAATCGGTTTCGCAGAGGGGATATTGATTTGGGCCTTCATCAGGTACCGGGAAGAACTTCGACGCGACAATTTTTCCGCATTCCTGAAAGCATTAGCACACACAAGTTGCGCCAATTGTTATGGCGAGTGAACGCACCTGGCAAGTGAAGCACTCCAGATGAAAAGTGTTGTCAAGCGCCCTCACAAACTGTCCAGCAAGCGGTTCGCCACACTTTCCACAGACTCTCGATCCGCTTGGTCGCCTGCTCCCATTCGCGGACATATTCTTCTGTCGTTCGGCGAGAGGCCCACCAGGAGGCGCGAGGTCACCGTCTCGAATTTGCCGGTCCGTCGTTTGCATTTGTTGCATGTTCTGCGCCGAATGCACTGAATCTTGGTAGGAGTATTGTTGAGGCGTGTTATCCGGAGGGGGAGTATTCGAGTACATCTGCCGTGAGCTTGCCAGACCGCGCGCATCCAGGGGTGCTTGTGATAACGCATGAGGTTCATACCGGCCGGGTGGCTGCTGTTGGCGACTCTGTTGTGGTTGATATCCATTGTTCGGATTCCAATTCCCCTGGCCCTCCGGAGGAGACCCGCCCGCGTACGGGGCAACCATGACAGTGATTATTCCAGCTCTTAGATCTGTTTACGGTGCTCCGACTGCTATAAAGAGGTTGCAGGCTCTGGCAAGGAGGATTGTTCTTGGCAGCGGCCGAGGGGGTGCGCGTCGGCGGTGGTCAGCAAGGCCTCGTCGGTGGATCAGGGTAATAGGCTCGTGATATCCGGTGCCCAAGAATCGATCTGTAACAGCTATGGGCGTGTCCTATGGTAAAATGGCAAGAATGGCCGGGCCCTGAGGATGGTGGTGATGGAGTGAGACGCTATTGTTGAACGGCTTTGTCTGGCGATCTCCTCGTCAAATTGGGGGTGAGAAATGGCAGGCGAGTTGGTCGTTTTGGCAGCTCTGTCCAGATTTATTGCGCGTCGCCCGGACATAGAGGGAGGACGGTGTGGGCGTATGGTCGGTCTGTTGTTTCACTGCGATGGCTTTGATGGAGAAGTCGAGGTTTGTGGATCCCAAGCTGGCGACTGGTGAACAACTCAGAGCGCTAGAACCATTCCACCCAGCTGCTAGCAGTAAGTTCTATTATTACTACACACCTAACTAGACGCATATACGGCTATTGAAGAACAACTGAAGTCGACTGTCAAGGCTGCGTTTCCCATTGAACACCGAAACGGAATACACAGATACCTCTATTCCTTCTCTACCATCCCTTCCGCTGCAACGCCCTCACCTTCAAAGCGCAGCATCATAATTTCCGACTGAAGGCACAACCTGCACGTAAACCGCAAGGGCCGTGTAACATTGCAACCACACACAAGAGACCAGCGCCAGTGTTTGCTCAAGAGGCGGCGCGTGCTCAACATCTATCCGACGAGCAGTCTCCCCTGCCACAACCACCCTCCACGAGACAATGGCTACCAACGGTCATACAAGCAGTGCACCAGACGGCTACGTTATCAAGATCCTGAATGGCGAGATAGTACGCGCTCCCTACGTACCGGCGAGAAAGAAGCCAGGCCAGGAGGAAGAGGAAGAGGCTGGCGCAACACTCAGATTGGGCCCCGATTTCCACGATGCCCACGCGTTATCAGTGTCGGAAGCGCGTCTCATCGTTGAAAAGACAGAGGAAGTGCGAAAGAAGACCGGCAAGAAGCTGCGAGAGACTGAGTGCGTAGTTTTGCGCCCAAACTGGCAGCATGAAATGAGCACTAACGCTGCCATTGTGATCTAGGAACCTACTGAAGATGCAAACATACATGGACACATTCGCTCGCTTCCGATCACTGGGGACGCTGAATCAGATCGAAACCCTCCTGGCCAACTATGCATCAGTAGGCATGGACTCATTCGAGATGGCGCAGCTGGGTAAGCCGCTCTCCATAAATGGTGCAGAGAATACGATAACTGAATACACATTCCCATTATAGTTTCGCTTGCCTGTGTCGAAGCCGAGGAGGCCAAAACTCTCATCCCTTCCCTCAGCGATAAAATATCCGACGAGGACCTCACCAACCTCTGCGAACAAATCTCCCAGCAGAGACAGTTTATGGACGATGCTTGAAAAAGCGCACAATTGTAGGCATGGACTCTACATTTTCCATCATCCTCAAATTTTTCATCAAGCATAGCGGTTGGCGTTGGTGGATATCCAAACCTTGCGTAAAGACATGGTCGTCGTTGGTCACCTTTCAATCTCCATAGCCGCCAGGCTCGGCGGTGAGAAAAGGGATGGGAACAACATGCGACAATAATTGTGGATTCATATGCGACAAAACTAGACTACACGGATGATTGGATGCGACTCTAGGTAAACACAATTCAAAACGTAACAAAATCCATGCTCCACCTGCTCATTCGGCCATTGGCTTCATTGCGATCTTCGTTAGATCATCCTGACTCGCACTTTTGCAATTTCCAGACAAATAATCACCCCTTCAATGATCCAATGAGCGGGGGATCGAACAATGAAAGGGCGGAACTCATCAGCCAGGTGCGGAAACCAAAACCCGACATCCATAGCGAAACATTCAAAGAATGCACTACCGCCTGATCTGGGCAAGCACATTGATCCAAACCTCAACACCCATCTTTTGAAGCTGCAATCCAGAACGCGCGCTATTCCCGGATCAACTTAATGCCTCCTGGCCTTCTCAAAACAAGACCACATTGGCAACCTAAAATAAAAGAAGCCGTCCTTTGGTTTGTCCCGTTTCATTGGAAGCGGTAGTCGTAGTGTTAAACCCGTGGCCGTGGCGTGGTTCCTGTTGTCACTGCGATTGTCTGATTGGTGTTCTTTCTCTCTCAATTTCGTGTTTGCCTTTTTTGGCATGTGTGCAGGTTATTCTGTAGTAGTTTTGACACCGTGATTTAGGATGGATATTCTATTTTGTATATGTGTCGTTTATTGCTTTTGTTTTTTTGGGCTGTATTCTGCTTTTCTGCTTTGTTCGTTTTTTCTCTCTCTCTCTGAGCGAGCTGTGGATTTACCTCCTGCTTCCTCCTCTTTCTCTTCTCCTCTTTCCTACTCTTTCCTACTCTTTGCTCTCCTGGTCGCATTCTGATGTTTAATCTGGGGGATTCCTCCCGCAAAATCAAGGAAGAGCTTGGAAATGGTGAGATGGGGTTTTCCGGTTTTATGGTCCCAAGTAACCGATTTCCTCCCTTTCCAACAGGCAATTCCTCACTTGATATCCGATAAGTTTTCCCCAGGCACACGGTATCATCAATGAATCAAATGTATCTGAAAGGACACATTCAGCAATCCAAAAAAAGAAAAGAAAAACCAAACACGGTAGACAAGGTAATGACAACAATAAGCCATAATCGTTACATTTTTCTCATCTCAGTCGAGGTCCCTGCCCCGGATATCCCGATTCTCATGGACCCTGATTCCGTCCTATCGCAGTCTATCAATGCCGTAGGTATAGTCATCATAACGCTCCCAGAAAAAGATATAAAAATTACACCACCAGCAATGCGTTGGGAAAACCAGAAAGAGAAGACAAATGGGAAGCAAACGGCAAATCACCACATCCACATCCACATCCAAACAGCAATGACTACTTCTCCTTTATAGCGGGCGCCCCCAAATCCCCCCTCCTACTATTCCCACTACTGTCCTCACTAATCCTCTTCTCCTTCGCCTGCATCATCGGAGTCGTGTACGGTGTATTCTTGCCCGTTCTTGAAAAGTAGGCCGAAACTTCGTCACTCCAATCCTCATCGACGGCATCGTCGTGCTCGAATCCCTCCATTTGCTTGCGCGCTTGCCACGCTTCCCATTCTCCACGCATATCTTCGACCTTTTGCTGGTAGTCGAGGACGGGGTCGTAGTGTTTGCCTACACCGCGAAAGCGTTCCCATAGGGAGAGATGTTTGGGGTGGATGGCGATGCCGTGGTAGTCGTTTTCGCGACCGGCGCGGATATATGTCCAGCGTCGTTCTTGCTCTTTGAGATCGAGACCGGTGGTATCCGGAAGGAAGACGAATGTCAGGATGGCACCTAGCAGACCAAACCATGGAACCACGAGGAATTTCGTCTGCGTGTCAATGTAGTTGTACAAGACGGCGGCGAGGAGGGCACCAAGTTTTCCTACTGCGGCCGAGAAGCCGTGGGCTGTGGCTCGGATGGGTGTTGGGAAGACTTCGGCAGCAACGAGGAAAGTAACTGAGTTGGGCCCGAATTGGTTGAAAAAGGAGGAGAGGAAGTACATTGCCTGGAAGGCGTGGACACCTTCTTTGGAGGTGAAGTAGTCGTAGGCGAAAGCTGGGACGATGAAGAGGACAAAGTCGGCCATGAATCCTACAATCATCATCTTTTTGCGGCCGTAAAGCTTGTTGTCGATGAGGAAGGAGGCGAGGTAATATCCGCAGAGGGAGACGCCGACATTGATCAGGTTGTACAGCCATCCTACCATCACTGACTTGTTGTTGGGGAGGAGTACGGAGATGAATTCGCTCTGGAAGAGTTTGTTGCCGTAAAAGAAAACGTCATTGGCGAACCAAGCTCCTGCCGTGGCGAGGACACGGGGGCCGAAGAAAGTAAAGGTTAGTTTGAGGGATTGAGTGTCGTATCCCGTGACCTTGCTCTTCTTTTTCGCAGCATCTAATTGCTTGCTAGCAGACCTCATCTTGTACATACGGAAGTACACAAGCCATAAGGTACCGACAGCTGGAATCGCGAAACTGACTCGATAGGTCCATTGTGCGGCAAGCTTGGAATATGGTGGGTTTCCAGATCCGTGGTGGAAAATGAGCAAGAGGAGAATCAGAATGACTTGGTTGGCGAATTGACCCCAACCTTGCATCAGGAAAGCGCTGGTGACTTTGCGGCCACGGTGGAGACGGTCGTCCTTGGTCGAAATCTTACCTGATCCTACTGCATTTTCCATACCGGAAGTTGCTGTCATTGGGTACTCTCCGCCCACACCAACACCGTAAAAGAATAGAGACCAGACGTAACAGATGACCCAACCATTCTCGGTCACACCCCACGAAGCCGTCAGCATAAGGAGACCGACGAACATGATGGTAGCATCCTGAATGAGACCCCATCGTCTTCCGAGCCAATCACCAATGATTCCGACCAGTATTTGACCTGGATCGAATCAGCAGCCACTTCTTCGGAGCCTTGAGGCCGCTACTTACCAACAATGATACCGCAGATCTCAAGGTAATCTAAGGCATCCACCCAGACCTTGTCGCACGTTTCGTATCTCTTCCAGCAGGCTGGGAAAGTGGACTGCAGCAGAGGTTTGATGTTGCCGATGGAGAACAAAACATAACTTGATCCGATTAGCTTCTGGACGCGGTCCTGCACAGGAGGATCGGAACATACCCTTCCAGTAGAAGACCAGCTCCAGGGATGACCATATTTCTCATGTAGGCGCCGACCGGGCTCAGAGGATCTTTCTTCGTCATACGTCCGATGGTTTTGAGTTCTCTCTTCGCTTCTGCAGCATCTTGTTGGTGGATGAATTTTACCCTCTTGGCCAGGGGTAGATCGGCCCAGTAGGTGCCATCTTCTGTGTATATGTCGTCGGGCTTCAGGATGGTCTGAAAAACACCAGCTTCGTTTCCGTCCATTGCACTGGTAAAGGCAGCATTTTGCGTAGCCACATGTTGTCCAGTTGCGTTGTATCCATGAGGCGCTGCAATGCCAAAATCGCGAAGGGAAGCATCCCCTGGTCGCTCCGACATGATGTTGGACACTCTCGTCTGAGTGTTGTCGGTCCAAACAAGCAGCACGGAAGTTCAACTGTGTGAGGATACTGATCAAAAGAGGGCTGCTTTGACCAGGAAGACGGTTGTGGGAAAGCGAGCAGTGCGGTCTTGTTTATGTACGGAAGCAGAAATCTAGGTCCCGTTGAGCCCTGGAGGAGCTGACGAAGACTGTGGTATTCAGCTTCGTGCGGCGTGGCGGGAGAGGCTACGGGGCACTTTCAAATGCAGGGAATGTGAATGGGTCGAACCTGTACTATGGTAGAGGGACAGGCGTGGTGATGGATGGGATGGATTACTGCCGATCGAAGCGCTCCGCTCATGCATGGACCTTGCGGGTATCTTCCAGTTGAACCAACAATGGATTTTGAGACTGGGAACAAGGTAAAAACAAGGGATTGATCATGGACGAAGGCGAGTGGGATGGCGAGACAGTATTGGGCAGTAGTGAGAGTAGATGCACTGGATGGCAGATGGATGTAGACGTGTGTACAGTCCAGTACCTACACGTGGAAACAATGGCCAAGTGTGAGTGGACACGGGCTGCTAGTAGGATATTCTTGTGGGTTGTGGGTTGTGGGCTGTGGGCTGTGGGTGCCTCTGATCCTGTGGTTGCTTTCCTTCAAAGTGTGGATGGGCGAGGGACTCGATGCCGTACCGAGTTTGCACTCCAGGGAGACCTTTTCTTGGAGTCGGGGCCATGTCTTGCCACAGGCTCAGCCAAAGTAGAAGATCTGTGCCCACTGCAGGTAGGGTATTCCCCTGCCAAACAAGTGTACCTACAGTGGGTGGGTGGTATCTGCCATGTCGATGTTTCGCGATATCATTGCATCGCTCCGTTCGACTTCTTCACCACGCACACGTGACACGACCGCATGTGCACGACGACGTCAGCCAAGCCAGAGAAGCTTTGTGTCGCATCCGCTCTGTGCCGTGAAGCGAAAGGCTTGGTGCGTTGAAGATTTCTTCCCTTCCAAACGACGATTCAAGGCCAATCATTTGCGAACGTGGTGATTCCCGCTTGTTTTCTTTCCATGCATGGAAGCTCTGAATGTGGTGGAGACTCCCGCTCTCTGGATCCTCACCCGGGCAGTACAAACTAAACACCTTACGGACACTTCTCCGCGGAACACACCTTCTCCAGAAACTTCCTGTTGATATTCTACTTTACCGCCTCTCAATTCTCCTGACGAGGGCTGCTGGATGTCTATTGGTCTGAGCGGGTAAAGCATCCGTGTGTGGGGTGCCAGGGCTGACAGGTTGATTAGTATAAGAAGAAGTAAATACGATGAATTGTCACTACATGGTCAGTGACCGTTTCAAACATCTGAACCTAGGTAGGAATGACAAGTTTCGATTCAAAATATTGTCGCTCTCGTTTCCAAACACCACATGTTTCGCAGAATTCAACTTCTTGCAGTATCCGACTCGATATAGTATGCACAACGGTATATTCGCCGTTGCATGGACCATTCTACAACAGCAGCTTCAACAATATCAATAGACGGTCCAGATTTGCGATGACCCATGGAGACCGTGGACTCCTATTGGTTACACCATCTACGCACAATAATTACCGACCGACTCTGGACATGCGGCTTTCAGCCATGCACAAGCACATTTCAACCTCCATTCATTCCATTTCGTCGAAAATGAACAGGAATTCATTTTTGGTCTCTTTCCACGCCGTTCTCTCCATGCCATCACATAGCAGGATTGCAAACCCCGATCTTATATTTTAAGCACTGTCTCAATCGCATTGAACATGGTCGCCAAATACGGGCCCCATTTTAGAAGATGATCGGATTGGATCGAGACATTTCTCCCATTTCCAAAATCTCGGCCAAACTTGGCAAACCCAACAGTATCCAACCAAACTGTAAGCTCAGCCGAATTGAACTCGAACCATGTTCTTTGTCTCCGGTGGAGTGTCGTCAAAAGCAACAGTGTATCCAGGTTGCTCAGTATTCAATATCCCAATTTTAGCAGCTGGCATGAAAATGTCTCTGATCAATATATCAAAAGCTGGGAGGTAGTATCCACTTTGGTCGATCAATGCAGGAACCCGATTTACTATAAGACATGATGATGAAAAAGAATTTTTTAGAAGCAGGATTGTTTTGTTTGTTTTTGGAATTGTTTTACTATGTACGTGCGAGAGAAAGGTCTATACTAATACCTTGGAATACGAAATCTATAGTTTACTCTTATGAATAAGTAGGATTGGATTGGACTGAATAGAGTTTTCAAAGAGTTCAATGGAAAACGACTGGATTGTAGCTATGAACTTTATCTTTACCTATTGATTCATTGGGATAAATGTTTTGGTTGTAGCTCGGATGGTTGTTTTACTTTGCTTTGCTTTACTTTGTTTATTTTATCTATTTCAATTGTTTCTTACATCGTGAAAAAAGGCCGAGTCTGGTTACTAGTATTTCTCGGACCGGGGGGGGGGGCGGTAGAGAGGTTTATCTTTTAGATTCTTTAACTATACTAGATCTATTAGCTACGGGGTAATTTGGTCGTGTTGTCGTTAATAGTATATTAATTTATCTTACTTATCTATAAAATTACCTAGTCTTACTAAGATATATTTTTGTTTAAGTTATTACGGGGTAACCCTATATATACGAGGATCAAGGTAGTAGATAAAGCTAAGTCAACTAAAGTATAAAGTAGGAGGAGGGATTAGGCTAGCTATATAGTCTCGTAGTCCGCGTACTATCTACCGGTCTCTACTTTAGCCTATATATTCTATAAGCCTTAAGCCCCGACCTTCCTAAGGGCGCTAGCCCCTAATATTACCCTCTAACTCTCTTCTCGGTCTCTAGAGCAAAACCGCCGGCGTCTAATTACCGCGCGTGCTACCCCGAGGTAAGAAAAATAGGTAGAGGAGTAGTAAGCTAGCTCGATTATAGGATCTTCTAGCTCTAGCTACTCTTAAATCGGAGACCGATCTAAACTATACGGGTAGCCCTATAGCTTACCTTACTTAGTCCTTACCGTAACTAGGCGTCCTTAACTTCCTAGTAGTTAGCTAACTAAAGTACCTAGAGCCAATTAGAGGCTCCCGTCGAGTTAATAATAGGATCTAGTAACGATAGTATTAAATCCACGTATAAATAGTAGTAACCCGGCCGTAGTAGTAAGGTCTACTTAAGCCCGGCTATTCCTCTCCTTTTTTATACTTTTTTCTTCAAATATTAATATTAATAAGTTAGTCTACCTAGCTAGATCTATCGTTTGTTACCCGCCCGAAACTAACCGGTCGTAGTAACCAAACGTAAGCGCTCGAAAGGCGACCCCCCGGCCCCTATTAATCTTACGGGAACCGTAAGTTATCTATTTATTCTTAGTCTCCGGTCGTTAATACCCGGTCGTAGACGCCCCGCGCTATCTATTACTATACCTATACCTCCGTAGGTAGAGATTGCCGGGCCCCGGCCTCTCTGGACCGCGTAAGTAGCTTATTTTATTTAATACGGCCTCCGGCTAATATTATTAGAACGCTATCGGAAAAGGGTCGCGCTCGACTACCGCCTACGCCTACTATACCTACCTCTAGTTATAGTACTATATTATATATATTATTCCGGATTCTATAGGAACTAACCTACTAACCGTTCCTTGTAGGCCGGAGCTAGTCGGCCTAGCCTTTACGGCCTAGACCCGCTCGGATAATACTACCTAGTATATATTTTCCGTTCCCTAGCTAATTTCGCCTACTAACTATTCGTAGCGCTACTACCTACAAGGACCTTACTACCGCTATTAAGGCTTAGCAGGCCTTAAAGGCCCTAGACCGTAAGTCCCTCGTCGCTAGGTAAGATTTTTCCGCTACTACCTAGCCTAAGTATCCGCTAACTAATAGAAAAAGCCTAGTCTCTACTACCTTTAATACCGCCTACGAGCGGGCGTTAATAAACCTCNTCCGGAGCCGGAGGTAGATAATAAGGAGTAGGGGAGGAGATAGGAGTTTTTTTTTTTTTTTTATTATTAAGTTGGGCCGGAGGCCGGTCGCTACTACTTAGGGCCCGGAATAACCCCCCTAGATAGTAGAATAGGTAGGAGATAGAGTTTTTTTTTTATAATAATATCGCGTAGGCCTAAGGCCGGTTACTACTACCTAGAGTCCGGAATAACCCCTCTAGGGAGTAGAATTAGGTAGGAGATAGGGAGATTTTCTTTTTTTTTTTATAATAATATCGCGTGGGCCGGAGGCCGTTTATTTTCGCTCGGGAATCGAGCTATCCTCGTCGGATAGAGAATAAACTAAAAAAAAAATTGTTTGGATAATATTATCCTATATAGTAATATATATAGATAGGTTGGGTACTACTCTTAGGTTAGGGATATTCCTACCTACTAACTTTATATAATACAATATAGTGGTTATAGTATAGGGATAGGATATAGTTATAACCTATAAGTTCTCTTATAGGTTATCAATTAATTAGAATATACTATACTAATAACTAGTCCTTTCTTTATCTTTTCCTTTATTATCTTATCTTTTTATTGACGTCAATTCACACCTATATACCTAATAGGATCTAGTAGAGATATACTAATACTAATTAGTAGTTATTATTACTATAGATCTGCAAGGTTACTATCTACACGAAAACTACTCGTAAATCAGCTTATAGTAGCTAGACAACTCGATATACTATATCCTCCCGGCCGGAATCGAATAAAGACCCCTAGTTACTAGTAACCTACCTAGATTTAGGGGACCAACTAGATGATTAATAGGATTAACAATCCTCTACTTCGAATATAGCAAGTGTACCTATAGAGCGTCCTCTACCTCCTCCTCTAACTCCTCCTCCCGAATTTGTTATACTTGATGGTCAATCTTTTCTTATTAAGAGATAGTACCTAAACTCAGACCTAAAACCTACCTTATATACACCTAGAGAAGAACTTAAAGGCTATATAGTATAGTAAGTATATATATTCAGTAGGGAGAAGAGCTAAAGAATAGTTAAGGAGAACTTCTACGACTCTTTTAG